>JAOYRR010000257.1:0-121636 GCA_038994665.1 Podotricha telesiphe
CTAAAACTCCATACTAATTGTATTATAGATGGTCCGAGTAGTCGGCAATTAATCGGTAAAGCCGACTATCCGGTCAGTATTGTAGTCGGCGACTATTTGGCAAAGAGCGCCGAATATCCGGCTTTTCACTTTTAATGATTTTTCATTAAAATGTATGAAAGAATGAGATGGAAACATTTATTGTTTTTATTAAATATTTTTTTATTATCAGTATCACACATTTTGAAATGCAAAGTAAATTAATATTTTCTTTCGTTTATGGCTCGTCAGTTTCAGTTTCAGTCTCAGTTGCGACTTGTTTCTCTCTTTGCAGCGGACTAATCGGCTAGTATTATAAAGTCAGCTAGTATTATAAATGCGAAAGTAACTCTGTCTATCTGTCTGTGACGTCATCACGGCCAAACCGTTGAACCGATTGTGATAACATTTTATATAGAGATACTTCTTCTTGGGATGAATAAAAGCTAGTTATAACGAAGTTTTCCAGGAATTTCGTTGTTTCACGAAAATGCCGCCGAGAATACGAAACAGCTACAGTTCACACGGGCGAAGCCGCGAGCGTGTCGCTAGTACTTTTATATAGAAATCTTTATTTACCGTACAACGCCGGACTACAAGTGGCCCGCAAGCAAACACGTGCATTCAATATAGGCCACTCAAGGTTACACGTAGTAGTGGAACAAAGACTCCACTGAACGATATCCCTCCCAGCATATATTGCGTTCTAAATAATAAACGCTAAATCTATATACCTACTTAATGTAATTCTATATAATTTTACTACTAACTTCTACTACTAGATATATAGCTTTTACTACAATAACTAACTAGATATAAGGCCTTTACTAAAATAACTTTTATTACTAGATATATCGACTATTTATATAGATATCTCAGTAAATCAATTTAAACATTACACGGTGTTCCAAGTGACTAAATTATTAATGCATGCAATGCATTAATCCTATGCATTTCTTCAATGCGGTAAAATTAAAATTGGTAAATCATTACAGTGTATTTCATTTAACTTTTTATTAAACTATGCGTTTGGTTATTGTGGTCGCGTAGATTTTTCCATTATTACCGTTATTGACACCTAAAAATGTTTATTTATCTAAGGAAAAGGATTATTGGTAATATTTTAATTGATATTGAAATTTATCTAAAAGGCGCGAGATTAAATGAACAATGATTTTATATTAAAATTGATTGTCATAATGAACTTTTTGTACAGTCTCTTTTGTGAGGTATTTGAACTTAATTAAATTAAACTTTTGCCACTCAATAAAGATTAGATTAAGGTTCTTAAAAAAATAAAAAAATGTATATTTTTAAAATAAAAAGATATTTAAGGAGACGTCATCGTGGCGCAGTACGACAGCGTCTGACTGACTGTATATGCGATGTTTGTGGGTTCGATTCCCTCTCGAGGGAATGATTATATTCAGATTATTGTCATTTCGACCCTCTGCTAACAAGATTAAGCGCGGTTTTGAGTTTTTTCCGGTATTTTTCTGGTGCTTTATTTCAGCTTAATGCAAAGTTTACTTTTTTTACTCAATGCTATTTACGTTATTTCTAAAGTTGAAAACATAATATTAAAAAAACGTAATCTTATTACTTCATAGACTTTTAAATGAAAGTTCCTGCACGAATTTAAATATATACTAAAACAAACACACAAATATTATGTGTCTCCAGCATACTTATCTAATATACAATTACCAATAATAAATTAGGATAAACCTTATTAAGTGAACTTACTATAATATTTTCCTGGCGTGTAAAATCCTTCACTAACAACTCATTACAGTAACACTCATCAAATTATGTGTCCATCCAACCACTATCACCACAACACTGATACCTGAATCCCCTAATCTAAAAATTGACATATTTCTATTATGCCTTTACATCCCTTTGAAACGGGTATAAGCAGTCTGCGTATAACCATAAGGTTTCCATTTCGATGGGTCATTGGGTTCAACCAGAGTGATACTTTTTATTTGCCTATGCTATTTTTTACGATCAACTCTTTAATAAATTAGGGGGTGTTATTGCTTTAGTAATATCAATTCTCATTTTAATTATTTTACCATTTACATTTAATAAAAAAATTCAAGGAATTCAATTTTATCCTTTAAATCAAATATTATTTTGATTTATAATTATAACTATTATTTTATTAACGTGAATTGGAGCTCGACCTGTTGAAATACCTTATATTATTGTAGGTCAAATCTTAACTATAATTTATTTTTCTTACTTTATCATTAACCCAATTTTAAATAAATTTTGAGATAAATTAATTTTTTATAACTAATAATTAATGAGCTTGTGTAAGCATTTGTTTTGAAAACTTAAGAAAGAATAATTATTCTATTAATTTATACTAAATTTATTTTATTAAATAAAAATCATTTTTAGCCCTAAAAAAAATAATAAATAATTCAAAGCAATAGGTAAATATCTTTTTCAACATAAATATATTAATTTATCATAACGATAACGAGGTAAAGTACCTCGAACTCAAATAAAAAAAAAGGATATAAATACTAATTTTAAATAAAATAAAAAATTTAATCCATAACCACCCATATAAATAATAACAAATAATATTCTTATAAATAAAATTCTTGAATATTCAGATAAAAAAATTAAAGCAAATCCCCCTCTTCTATATTCAATATTAAACCCTGAAACCAATTCTCTTTCCCCTTCAGCAAAATCAAAAGGAGTCCGATTTGTTTCAGCTAATATCGAAGAAAAAAAACATATTCTTAAAGGTATTATTAAAAATATAAATCAAATTAAAAATTGATATTCTATAAATTTAATTAAATTAAAATCCATAATTATAATAATTCTCTAGATAATAAAATTAAAGATAATCTAACTTCATAAGAAATTGTTTGAGCTACCGCACGTAAGCCCCCTAATAAGGAATAGTTACTATTTGAAGATCACCCTGAAATTAATAATGTATAAACTCCTATACTTGTACAACATAAAAAAAATATTAAACCTAAATTAAATATAACCATATTAAAAAAATAAGGAATTAATATTCAAATAATTAAAGATATTATAAATCTAATAATTGGAGAAAAATAATAAGAAAAATAATTGGAGTAATTTAAATAAACTTGCTCCTTTGTAAATAATTTTACAGCATCAGAAAAAGGCTGTAAAATTCCCTTTATTCCTAATTTATTAGGACCTTTTCGAATTTGGATATACCCTAACACTTTTCGTTCTAATAAAGTTAAAAAAGCTACACCAATTAAAAAACCCCAATTAATAAAATTAAACCCCCAATCAAAATATTTATTATATCAATTAATATCAATACTAATTATATAATAAATTATATATTTATGATTTCTAAAATCATTACATTTTTTCTGCCAAAATAGCTTAACTATTTTACTAATATTCATTTATTAAATTATTTAAAGATTATCCTTTCGTACTAAAATATTCTATTTATTAAAAGATAGAAACCAACCTGGCTTACACCGGTTTGAACTCAGATCATGTAAGATTTTAATGATCGAACAGATCAAAATTTTAAACTTTTGCATTTAAATTTTATCTTAATCCAACATCGAGGTCGCAATCTCTTTCTCTTATTTGAACTAAAAGAAAAAATTACGCTGTTATCCCTAAGGTAATTTTTTCTTTTAATCATTATTAATGGATCAATTATTCATTTATTAATGATCTTTATTTAAAAAAAGTTATTTTAATTTTTCTATCACCCCAATAAAATAATTTTTTTTTATTTTATATAATTATATAAATACCCCTATAAAAAAAAATTATAAAACTCTATAGGGTCTTCTCGTCTTTTTAAATTATTTTAACTTTTTTATTAAAAAATTAATTTTTATTAATAAATTAGAGACAGTTCATATTTCATCAAATCTTTCATACAAGTCTTCAATTAAAAGACTAATGATTATAAGCAATTTTTGTACAGTCAATATACTGCAGCCCTTTTTAATTATAATATCAGTGGGCAGATTAGACTTTAAATTATTTATCAAAAAGACATGTTTTTGATAAACAAGTGAATATAAAAATTTGCCGAATTCCTTTAAATTAATTTAAATTTAAATTAATTTTATTTATTTTTAATATACTAATTTTATCATTATTTCTAATTAAATTTTATTTAAAATTATTTTTTTATAAAAATTTAAATTATAATTAAATTTTATTTTAAAATAAAATTTTTTATAATAAATTTTATTTTTTAAAAACAATATAAATTCTAAAAATTTTAAATTTATTTTTATATATTATAAAATTTTAAATTAAAGCTTATCCCTTAAAATATTAAATATTAAAATTTAATAATTTTATTAATAAATTATTAAATATTTTAAATTTTAAATTAAATTTTTTTCTAAAAAAACTAGATATATTTAAAAACGATTAACATTTCATTTCCAATTAACTATTAAAAATAATTATACTACATTAACTTTTTTAATTAATTTACTCTTTTAAATTCGAGATTTTATTATTTATTAAATATTTTTTAATAAACTCTGATACACAAGATACAATAAATTAAATTTACTTTTTATTAAATTTATTTTCACATTTATTTCAAATTTCTTTTACAATACTAATTAATTATAAAAATTTATATTTTTTCTAAAAAAATACTTTTACCGCCATTTTATTTAAGTTTCAATATAAATTATTTACTATTTTAGTATTTTAATTTAATTTATTAATAATAGGGTATCTAATCCTAGTTTATATTAAAATTTATTAAATCATAATTTCTATATAAATTTTAATTAAAATAAAATTTCACTTAATAATCTAATATTTAATTTAAAATATTATTTATTTATTAATTACTGAATTAATTTAATTCAAATTTTGTTTAACCGCAACTGCTGGCACAAAATTAGTTTTTAATTTTCATATTACTAAATCTTAATTTCTTAAATTTTTAATGCTAATTACTATTTAATCAACTTAATTATTTTTAAAATAATTAAAATTTACTACTAAAATTTATATGTAAAATAAATTCAAAATAAATTTCCTAAAATATAAAATTTTATCTATTATTTTTTAATTTTACATAGATTTTTTTTTTTTTTTTTATATTAAATATTTAATATATCTGTAATTAATCTATGTTAGATATTTAATAAACATTAATAAATTTTTATTATTTTCTCTTATTTCTTCTAATAATATTTATATTAAAAATTAATACGTAGATAGTCATATATTAATTAATTAAAAGAAAAATATTAATATAAATTAATATTAATTTAAGTAAATTTTAATTAATTAATATTATATTAATATATTAAATAATTTAATTAATTATTTATTATATTAATTTATAAATAAAAAGTAACCTCAGAGGTTACTTCACATCAAATATGTTGAAATGAAAATATTTCATTACTGAAAGTAATAATTATTACTTAGGCTCTGGTGTAAAAGTTTTGTTATTAAAAACCTTTTTTTTATAGGACAGTGAATCTGGAAGAAGAGAAGGTGTTGAAGTGGAAAGTGATTTTGAATCTGAGACATCTGATATTGAGGTACATTATCAAAATTATAGAATTTGTTTTTGTTGGTTGGTTTTTACTATGCAAGAGTTAGATTAGAATCAATTTTACGTATTATTCATATAATTTATTACTTTAATATATTAATTTCACATCTTGATCTTAAATGGATGAAGGTGATATTCTTCTTCAGTTCTTTTTACAAAAAATACAATAACAAATATTTCAAGGCATTTCAAAAATAAGTCCCAAAACCCAACGTGGATATAAATACCCTCATGGAATTTTGGAACTTATTTTTGAAATTATAAAAAGTAAACTTTTTAAAAAAACTTTATAATAATAAAGTTTATTACAAAAAAATATTTGTTATATATTTGATTTATATTTTTATCTCTTCTCTTCTCTCTTCAATTAAATACAAAAAAATCATTATAATAATTGCAATTCATTCAACTACAATAGTTTAATTAAAATTACATTACATTAAATTATTTTCACTATATGGAAACTTTTTTTTCAGGACATAACCATAAAGGTTCCAGATAAGAAACCTCGGGTGGAGATTGAGTATGAAACAGAACCAGTTGCTAGTGTTTCAAAAAAGAAAATAAAGCACTGATAATACTTTGCTAATACTCTGTTTTTTTTTTAACTCTGTTTTCTATTTTCTATATTATTTCATGATGCGAAGAGAAGTGAATGAGTGAGAAAGTGAACTGATAGTATACTTACTTTTTTTCTTGGCTTACAAGTAATGTTTTGGAATTAAACTATTTTTAACCGTTAATCCCCTTTATTGTTGGTATTCGAAAATACGCTTTGGAAACCAGATGTTTCCAACACTTCTTTCACGTTTCTCGTCGGTTGGAAACTTTCCTTACCTTACCTTACCACCTGGGACCCAATCCTGAATTTTTGATGTCTCAAATTTACCTCACTTAAGAGCAAGATAGTCAGCTCATTCTGCAAGTATCCAGGGCAGTATAATTATGAAATCGTTGGCGGTAGTTTGATATAATGTATCAACTGACAGACGAATGCCACTTTAGTCTACCTGTGAGCGCGGACTACCGTAAAGTGTTCGAAAGGTCGGGTTTCTAAAATGTATTTTCGAATATCAATAATATACGCCATTAATCCGATTATAAATAGTTTTATTTCTAAATGTGTAAAAATCAAAGTGAAACTAAAGATCTTTACCACACAAGTAAAATGCCTCTAAATGTTTATTTTGTAACTGTAATTCATTATGTCGCAACATCCAATCGATAAGTCAGGATGCAATAGAAGGGAGCCTGCTCATTACTATTACTTTTGAGCAAAAATTTTGAACAAACAAAATTAATATATTTATGTTGAAACCTCTAAAAAACTTTTAAATTAGTAAACATAGTTCAACATGGGCATGGAATGAGCCATATTTTGTGAAAAGGCATCAAAGCATCAGCATAAGGTGCAGAAGATACTATTCTTGAAAGCAGAGATCAAAAAACCAAGAATGGTCCTTTCAGCAAGATCAGTGCCGGGTCAAAGGCCTGATCCACCCAATCTTGTTAGGAAACGAACGTTCCGGACTCCCCCATCAGAGTTAAAAGACTGGCCGTCATCTAGTCCTGACTTATTCCACACTGAATTATGACTATAATAGTTTTAGAGAGTAAAAACTTTGGAGTGAAACAACTTTGCTGGCCGATTGGCAGATAATAGTGCGTGCGACTGTTGATAATTTACGCCCAACGTTTAAAAAAATTTGTTAACAATTTTTTTCTTAAATTTTTATACGTATTCTTAAATATATATATTTTTAATTTCTTACGCGTGTTTAAAGTGTTAATCAACACTTTAAACAATGATAAAAATATTTTATAAATAGCATTCTCTCTTGCCAAACGATTGTTTGTAGAATAATCTTTGGGTAATCTAGTAGCGGAAATTTGTACAAATCTATACAGAGATGCTAACAGCAAAAATAAGTTGTAATAAGCGTATAAGAATTTCGACCCAGCTGGATGTAGAACGCATGGCTTAGCGATCAGAGCCCTTGGACAGTTTCCAAGAGGCGCGGGTTCGAATCCCGCTGCGTTCAGATTTTATACGTTTTCTACAAATGTGTTTATCATAAACCTCATTTGATAAAATCTAATGCTATCGAACATCGTAATATGATCATTGTAATTAATTTCTTTATTAATTTGAAGGCGCATTGATTGGTAGTATTAGGGATGAACTTTTTTATTTTGGTTTTTATGTAATAATTTTTCTTTGCTTATAACTTTTTTGTGATTATACTGTATGCCTTAACTACTAGATTCACGTACATTTTAAAACAAAACAAATTATGGTCAAAAAGTAAAGCGCCTATGTAATGTCAATGTAAAAATATTTTTAAATAAGTTTTTAATTTTTTATTGTTGAGACTTATGTCAATGTAACAATATAAAATTTCACATGGAAACACAAAATTAAGTACTAATTCATATTTTTTATTAAAATGTCTTACGTTGAAATTTAGTCACAACACTAGCAGTGACACTTTGTTTTTAACTTAATTACTCATCCGTTAATTAAGAAAGTTCTTCTTTAGGATCGATGCTCCCGATGCCATCGACGTATTGTAATTAACTTAAAGACGAAGTAAAACTTAGTATCTAAACATAAATATATACGGTATTTTACGAACATTTAGAGATAAAATACTAAAAGCCCAACCTGTAACATTTTTCACGACTGTTCTAGTGAATGACAAAGGCACGAGTTACTAATTCAGATTCATACACTTCATTCATAAGTTATTGCGACTATGATTTAATTAAAATTGAAGTTGTCAGTCAAACGGCTTTCATATGTATAAATCTGAAATGGGTAAATAAACGACAGAGGTTCTCTGATATTTGCTGATATTGTCTGAATGCGTTGTATTCACATATTTAAAATATTATTGTGTATGTATTAAAAAATATATTTTTTATCGGAGAAACAATAATATGTTAAATGTTGACATTTTCTGGAAATAAACGATGTCAACACGGTAAATAATGTTTTCAATTACCTCTACATTGTGATGATTGGCAATACAAAGAGGAATGTGATGTGAAAAGTACAAGAAATAACTTGTGGAGACAAATTATATGAGGTACCTTGATAATTGTTATTGTTAATATATAAATAAGTAAATATTATAAGTATGAAATCGATTGAAAATAAATAATAAGAACAGCTACTTTAATTATAAAGTTTCAGTAGCACATTTCATTCGACTTAATTGGTTTAGTCAAGTCAACGAGAAAGTAACTGAACTGCTACGAAAACAAAATATAACAAGCATTTTATTGTTACCGCAAGATGTGTTCAAGTCTAGGGTTTGTTTAGCTAGAGCATAAAGCATTCGGAATCGGTCTGCCGTCCTCGAGGGAGACATTAGATGAACGGGCTACGTGAAAATAATGTATAATTACACATTTACTTTTATACAAATGCTATCCAAGAGTAGCTAAAGTTATGCCAGGCACATAGGTGAGTGAAATGGCGACTTAAGCGTGTGTAAGGTCCAAATGTAATTATAACGTTAAAATATTATAACTTATAAATTATAAAATTAATTCTACTTTTGTGACACATTTGATCGCTTTAAATTTGAAATAGCTCATTTTGCTGTCGATTTTAGAATATACAATTCTTGTAAAGTTTCGTTTATTTTTCTACAATGAGGTGAATTTCTCGTATTTTCTATATTTTTCGAATATTCTATTATTTTCTATATCTATAACTTTTTACTGTTTTAAATTAATTTCATAAAAACAAGTACCTGCGCTCCATGTAGGATTCGCTCGCCATTTACCGCTCGCCATCAAACAATCTCTAGTCGTTAACTTCAAACGCAGCGGAAAAATATATATAAATTAAGAAAAAGTTAGGATTTTATTCAACAAATTTGGTCCACGTTCTCACAATCGTCCGTACCGTCCGTAAGTTAACATTGACAGTTACAAAAAAAGGACATATTTTGTTATAAAATAATTTCAAGGACATTATGATGTAATAACACAGAGCTGACTTTAAACCCACATGGACAGATGGATGGATTCTCAATAACTACTCTACACCGCCACTGCAAAGATGCAGTGTCTTGAATTAAGGGAAAAGTGGAGAATAGAGTGTCTTGATACTAGGTCCATTGCAAAGGTTTTTATGAGCTGTTTTGTTTATTTCATATATAGCTAAATACCTAAAACTATAATACAATAAATATTTGAAACTTACAAACGTGTCTAGGACGAATAAACAAACAAACAGGACCTCCTGTTCATATAAAGCAATATTTCCTGATAGAAAAAGCACTTCTATTTGCATTTTCTCGTACCTGCGCCCGTTTGAATATCTGCCATAAAACAAGAGGCTTTGTTCGGTTTGTAGACATCGCTTATTTATGTGTGAATCCCCCATTAGCACCTCCCCTGGAGTATGGTAGTTTACGATTCATTGTTTTCTTTTTTTTGGAAAGCGATAATTTAAGCTTTATGCGTTCAATATCCTAATAAATATATACAAAAGTACGAGAATTTGAAACAAGTCCTTTTTAAACGTTCCTATAAAATGGTGTATTTTAATTACTAAATATTTAATTTAAGAAAGATTTTTTAGTTAATATTAAGTATTTAAACTTTTTAGTTTGGTATTGCGTGTATCAGTTAAATCGTTTTTATTGAATATTTTTCTAGAAAAATCTAAATCTAATTTGTAAATATGAAAAAAGACTTTGTTATTGTTAATTTAGATGTCATCACTACAAAGTCATATTGCTCAGCGTTATCTTCTATACTTAGAAAGTAGCCTGTCCTGATAATAAATAAGTAAATACATGCATCCAGTACTTGTGAAAAGTTTCACAAATAATAGGCATTAAAAGTTAGTTAGGAATATGAAACTTTATTTTTAGGCTGCTTATTAAAACTGAGTTCATTGTTGTTGAAGCGTTTGTTCAAATTCTAGTGGTAGCTTGTGAAATAGGGACTGAAAGTTTGTATAGAAGCTTGTATTTTTTACTTAGTAACATAAGGCTTCATTTAGCGTTTGTTGGAAATTCTACGCTAAAATATATAAAATATTTCAGTGTTTCTGGAATCGATTCGAGGTTAAAATGACATTCTACTGAATTTTTATTGTTTTTCCTCTGCAATATGAATCAGTCTGTCCAAATATGTTATTTTATAACTATAGATAATCTACACAAATTTAATTAATTCAATTATACCATGTAAATTTGACGTAGACCTCGCTTCTGCCATTCTTCAGATATTACCCTTGCTATAATATCATGACGGCCGTAGGGTTTTTGTCCAGGAAATAGTCCATGTGTAATTAGTATCGGTATAAGTACTAAAAGTATAGAGACGCAGAGACAAGTACAGGATTGCCGAGGAAAGTAAAAATAAGCAGAGAGAAGTAATAATAAGGGAATACGGAGAGAAGTACATAACAACGTAAAATAAACGGAGAAGAATTGTACAAAGTGAAGGAATATAGGAGAAGCAGAGAAAAGTAGACAAAATAGAAGAGAAGTAGAGATAACAATTGGGGAAGTGGACGTAGAGAATTGCGGTGAGGAAGAAATATGAATGGAGAAAGCGGAGACGAGTATAAAGAAGAACTGGCGAAAGCGGGGAGAAGTAGAGATACGCGGAGAGGAGAAGAGGGGACGCAGACAGATGTTAAGGAAAGCGAAGGAAAAATATGATTGTTCACATAAAGCCAAAAAAAGTTGTAGCCGAGACGAACCAAGATTTACATCTCGGCTTTACAGCTGAGAATTTAAACCTTACGAGATAGATCAAAATAATGTATCACGTAATTGTATATCCTAAAAAAGTCTACGGTAAAGTCTCTGTAGATCAATGTGGCCCTTTACAGAATGTCATTAAAATTAATATCTCTGGAGATATCTGAAGCTTAAAATGGACAGGGCGGCAGTTGCATCAGGTCATACGTCGCAAATGGCAGCGGCCGGAAAGCGAAAACCTTAAAAGATTACCTCGCCGCTAGTGTGTTTGTATAAATGTAATGTAATAATATACAACACAGTCATAGTAATATCAAATTATAGAAAATATATATGATTTGTGAAGCAATTTTAGGTAAAAGGTGATGTTAAGTTCCGTCATTAAATAATTCAGTTTCTAATATATATTATATCCGTACACATAGGAAATTGAAAAAGACGTATTTAGAAAACGTATTAAAATTTTAAACGCAGCGGGATTTGAAACGGCGTCTCTTGAAAACCGTTCAAGACCAAAAACATTTTTATACGTTTTCTAAATATGTCTTTTTCAAGTAGATAGTATTTTTATAGTATAATATTGAAATAATGTACTTGTAATATATGTTTAGATAAACAAACTTATAAGTTAGTTTATAATATCTAAAATACCTTAAACTTAGGATATTGAAGCTCAAAGTAGACATGTACATATATACAAGGTTACGTAGTTATTAGTAGTACGACCGTCGCGATAGAGAACTGCGATACAGTTGTAATCTAAGTATTTGTTAGTTTCCGTTATTGGTATAATATGAAGCGAAATAACATTACTGACGATTATACTATTAAATCAAGTAAATGATGCTACTATAAAGCGGCCGAGTAAGAGAAAATTTCTTGTTAAAATTTTATGAACATACGGGGAAAGGTGTACGAGATGATTCTTAGAGATAAAATGATCATATATATATATATATATATATATATTTTGTAATATGTAGTTCTTAACACCCGTGCACCTCAAACAAATCGTAACGGTGGAGTGAACAGCTAATATTTTTTTATGGAAAAAAAATAAAATATTTCGTGACTACGATCTAAGTTAAGGCTGATTTTAAGTATGTTAAGTACTTTTGCTCTAGGTGGTCAATAGCAATGATTGGCATATTGGTGGTAAAGTATAATGTAGTATTTTCTGATATACATGTAATATCGCTTGTATAAAGAATTGCTGCTGCTTTAATCAACAAGAAAAATATTTATTTCGGTAAAGTTGAAGACTAAGCTATAGCAATGATAGGTAAACATAAGGTGAACTTGGAATAATATCCCCTACTAAAGTAACGCAAATGAACTAAGTGATGAGATTTTACGAGAAACAAACTATAAAATTCCAGCTGTGCAGCAGCAAGTAGCCGTATTTGTACCTCAATTATTGTCAGAACATAAAACAAGTCTTTGACCAAGTATTGCAACATATAAAATATGAGAAATGTTGAACTTTTCTTTCTAGCCGTGTCTGGAGGATCTGGAAAAATTTTTTGTTAAATTTAGTGCTAGCGCATGTAAAAAAGGATCAAAACATTATGCCCGTAGCTTCTTCTGGTATAGTCGCCATATTGCTGAGCTGTGGTTAAAATTAAAATTAACATAAGTAAAAATAGTGCATGCAAGCTCTCAGTGTGGGATAAAAGTACTAGCCTTAGTACTTCTACAGTTTTTTTATGCAGAAGCACTAAATAGAACGCTCCTAGATTGTCGCAACATGGAATGGATGGCTGGTGACTTTCGCCGAACGTTACGAGTGGCATAGAAATGTACACCTGCAGATTAAATCAAATGCCTCAAGTCGTCTCCTTTATTATTATTATTACTTTATTAACAAGGTAACAAAGAATTGTGTATCTTAAAAATGTGTACAAAAAATTTGTGTCGATAGGTCTATCTCTTAAGGATGGCCCACAGTAACCATTTTTATCTTTTACTTATTCCAAAAAAAAATTGTTATTACAATAAGAAATTAATGAACAGTATAGAATCATTTTATCCCATTAAATATATTATTAACGTTATGTATTTAATGTATTTTTTTTTAAATAATCAATATTGTCCTTCATAGCATGATATTAAATTGATTATAGAAGATATCAGAAGTTCACCTTCGCCAATGGCAGCAACAGAGAGAACGAAGGTAAAAAGACTGCCTAACAATATATAAAAAGTTGAACGTAGTGACTCGAATCTGCGGTTCTTGGTAACCGTCCAAGAGGCGGGTGAAGTCCTACTGTGTTAAAATTATTATGCGTTGAAATATTACATATTTTAAAGTGTATATTTTTAAATCTGTAATATTACTTTATCTATTCTAGAGTCTGCCTGCCTGCCTGCCTCGTCATTTTGACACGAAGCAGAAAATACATTTGTATTAATTAAATCCTAATTTCCTGACGACGAATTTGTTAGTATAAACCAATGAATTTTAGATTGCAATAATTTTTTAGTTCAGTCGTAGGAGTCTGAAATTCATAGCAAATTCTCCTGCCACTATTTTACTATTAACATATTATATTTTATCAATTGACACAATATTATTTTCATAATTTAACAATATTATAAATTTGGACAAAGCTTGTAATTTAAGTGAAATGTGGTCGGTTGAAAAAACCAAATAGCTATTGGTCGTGTAGTGTACGCAGGCGAAGCCGCGGGTGGGTCGCTGGTCTTCTATCTATACTATAATAAGACAGTAAAAAAGTTGTGTCTGTCCATTTAAATATTTTTACGAAAAATCTAGTTAGGGGGATATAAAACAGCAATAGAATATGATTCTATGATTGTTCAAACGGCAAGCGTTTTAAAAGTTATTGACATTTTCCATCGTCATGTAACAATTAAAGATTTAGAAAGTCTGATGAAGAAGAACCATTATAAACCAGCTAAACTATAACACAAAACTAATTGCCGCATTATTAAAAGTTGTTCAGTGTGGCGGGCAGTTTTCGTTAACAAATAAAAATCATTAAACTTTGCAGCCATCATGCCGCAGTGCAGTAAAGTTTGACTGTAAACACGATAGTTGTGGGTTTGATTTTCACTTGATGGAATGGTTATATTTATATTGTTTTAATTTTAACTCTCCGGTAAGAAAAAAATGGACGTTGAATTTCCGCATTCAATTTGCAATGTCATGAATTGGATCGTCTTGGAAAGAACGAAATGAAAAGACTTAAGTTGAAAAAATAATACAATCATCTAAAACATCTATTCACTACAATTAAACAGTAAAAAAGTTGTAAATTGAATATATTTACGAAAAAGCAATTTAGGGAGATGTAGAGTAATAGAATATGGATCTATGATTTTTAAAACTTTTGCCTGTCTGTCTGTTTCGCAACGGATTGTGTCGGAAAGAGAAAAAAATCTTACTTTGAAAAAAATTATAATAGTCTAAAACATCTGATGCGTAAGTTTGAAAGATAAGAAAATTACCATCTTTAAAGGAATTATTATAGTTTTAATGCCAACATGTAGTAAATAGAAGTAATCCATACTAATATTAATATCATAAATGCGAAAATAACTCTGTTTGTCTGCCGGTCTGTCTGTGACGTCATCATGGCCGAACCGCTGAAACGATTGTGATGAAATTTTATACAAATATACTTGAGGTTCTTGCGATGAACATAGCCTTAGTTATTTTTAGTATAAAAACCGCCGAAAATACGAAATAGCTACGCTAGTTCATAAATAAGTTTTAAGTTTCGTATCTTTAAGAGTTCGTTATGTATAAAGAAGCTTTTTATTATTTTATACTTTTAACGTTAAATGGGTTAAGTATATGCTTACTTTTTACCTAAAAGAGTAATGACCCTGAACAGCAGTCAACAACGCTAATGATAATACATCATACTCTGACAGTGTCCGAAGGAAGTGCCGACGTGGCCATCGGAAATTACACTTTTAATCTCTCCCCTCGACACATGTTACAGCTCTTATAAATTAAGCTTAGTGAGAAAAATTCGACGCCATTAGAGGATATTGCCTGCTCTTGTTTCCTTTTATTTTCACGATGTATCTTAAAACACTTCAGCCGTTAATAGTTCTACGAGTAACGAATAAAATTGTACCGAACAAATCCAGCGATGAATTTAAGTAATTGTTCAATGTAATTGTTTAAAATGCAATAATAATCAAGCTGATCTCATAAAATAACTGTAATTGTGTTTGTAATAGCTAATTTGTTTCAGTTTTGTTGTGGTAACGTTTGGTTAGTTTAATAAATAAAACTTCTACCAAGCTTGAATACTGTGGCAACTTTCCATTTTCCATGAGCACCAGGGAGCATTATGATAGGGCAATCCCTCACGTTGGGAACCTATGGATGTTCCTAGGTTGGCTTAGTAACATTGGATTCATTTTGTCATACAGTAATACACAGTATAAATGTTATAAAACGGAAAATATATTTTTATTGAATATAAAATATAATTTAATATTATAGTGGCATTGAATATTATTATTTTTTTAAGATATGTACGTATATGGTATAAATAAGCTAAAGGACCTATACGTTATTTTATCATGTGGTATAAATACGGTAAAGATCGTTATAAGATTATACTCTAGAATTATATTATGATTACTATTTTCTAACAAAAAAGAACCTTACCGAGGTCGATAAACTTGTTAGTTCAGCGATTTCGTGATTGCTTCAAAAAGCCTAATAGGGAAAAACCATTCAATGATGAAAGTCGCCCTGGGAAAGTATGGCAATATACTATAATAAAAAATATATTTTGTAAAGTAAGAAATCTTTAAGTGATAAAATTTTTAACTAATTCATCTAAAGATAACCTACTGTTAAGACATTCTGTTCTTACTTTCCGCTCGAATTTTAGAAATATCGTTGAGTGGCAGTACACAACGCTGCGCTTTGGTTTGTCACCAGGGCAGAGAAATTTAATAATTTAAATATAATCACTTCTCCAACTGGGAATCGAACCCACAAGCCACTGCACTGGTTTCATACTGCCCCACGATGACCTCAGATGCCTCGCCACGATGGCGCGATGTATGATTTATTTAAAACTAATATCATAGTGTATTGATATCATAGGTATATATATTGAAATGTAGTTAGTCTTTAGGAAAGTAAACCAACATTAATATCTGGCACACATCTAAGGAGCGAGTACTCATATTTATACACTATGTTAATTTATTAAAATTTTTAAATAATTATTTGTGTTTCTTTATAGAATTATCTAGTAACTTAATATCTGATCAATTTAATAATTTGATATCTCGTTTTTTGTCGGCGAATAAATAGAATTGCAACAATAAAATTGAACACACTCTGAACGGTAAATGTTTATCGTGAATTAGAAAAATATAAAAGCTAAAAGGAAATATATGTGTGCATTACGCAGTATGTACAATACATCGTATCTCATTCGTTGGAGTAACAAGAAACTGCAGTGGAGCATTGACAGTGCTGGATTAATGAGGTTGTCACCTGCAGGCGCTTCAGTAAGTGTACGGAAACTCGCGTGTTTTTGTTTTATATTTTCTGTAATCAAATACATATATGATATCATTTTGAAATATTATTCAAAGGAAATATTTTGCTGTTCAAAGGCAAATATGTGTTAAGATATTTCTGTGTGATGAAAATTATGTTGGATATCTCGTTTGTATTATATATAGATATATGCATATGAAATACACCTACTCTAATATACCCGGCAGTAGATGGACACCTATCGAGGACTTTAAAGCAGATGCTTCGTCTACCATTTAATATAAAATATAAATCACTTATGAAGTTCCTAGAATGCCTTTTATGATGAAAGTAAATATAACAAAAGGTCTATGGGCTTTATAGTTAGATATAATGATGGAATCGCATTCGTAGGTAAAAGAACCGCATACGTAAAAGTGTTCTTTTTAATTTCTTTTTATAGTATAGACATAGCAAACGAGCGTTCAGGTCACCTGACGGTAAGTGAACACAGCCACCCACGATCCCGAGTCACACCAGAGGAGCTACAGGTGCGTTGCCGGTCTTTTAGGTGAAGATGGAGAGACGCGTCTTTTGAAGGTACGGTTAGGTAAGGGTTAGAAGAACGTATCTAAATCTATCATATCCAAGCCTATCGTATGGTAAACAATGCACAGCGAGGAAACGTCTGTACGTAACGCCAAAGCGTCTTTCATAGATTATTGGGTCCTTGAAAACTGCGTTGTCTTTTCACAAGAGCGGAGAAATTAATTATTAAAAAAGGACAATTAAATTCTTCTAAAAATATGTACATACATAGAATATTAGTAGTACAAGCAAACATAACGTATATTTATTTTTAAAAATTTCAAAAATCAACAACCGATATTATAGCTGCTTAATCTTACGTTCCCTTTGATCATTATAATTTCATATTTTTCAAAAAAAATGTTTTATTTACGTGTACTTATATTTGCTTGTTATTAAAGATTCAAAGCTGTCTTAAAGTTGGAGTTTCAATTACAGCGGCCGTCACCGAGTGCTTGTGAAATCACATTTTTTTTAACACACGTTCTTTTTCTTTTTGTATAAATGTACAACAAAAAATTGTATTTGAAATATAAGATGGGTTACATTATTTACTGAAGCAGTTTATATGGAATATGGTATAGAAAATAATCACTCTATAGTAACATTATTAAGCATCCTTAGTGTCGCTGTTCCGTTCTCAGGTGGCCTATTTACAACCGCGGGACTGTGAAGGTCGTCGTAAAGCGTGAGTAAACTAGCTAATGAGTAATGTGAGAAGTTAATTATTTACCACCATATATGACACTGTAGTGGTGAAAGTTAAAAGAAAATTTTAAACATATAAATGTATTTTTGTGAGCTTTTAATTTTAATACACATGAGTATAAACAATATTACACGTGTTCGATATAAACTTTTGTGAGAAATAATTTGCATACTATTGACATTAACGACGCAACAATTCTGTAGATGTATAAAAAATAGATAAATAGAAAATATTAAATTCTGTAAATGTAAAGTTGATTTACGACTGTTGTTTCTATTAAGTAAGTACACATAGAGTAATAAAACGTGCAATTAAAAATATAACTGATTTACCATTTTACATTATAAATAAATCAAACCGTAAATTTAATTATGATAATCAACCAAAATCCTGAACTAAACAATTCAGGGTGCGTAAAAACCAACAAGGAAAGGTTTTGCGACGCAGATAGCAGGAAATGTAAGATATTGAACCATTACTATTTATACAACTAATTTCTTGCAAGAAGCATTGAGTATTTGTTACTGTTTAGTATAGTATATATAATTTTTTTTATATATACTATACTAAACATAGTATATACAAAATATTTATACACGGACATCTTCACAATTATCTGGAAACTAACGAATCTGAAAGAAACTTTTTTATTGTATAGTTTTTAAGCTTAGGCACCAGACACCTATCGCAGAACCCTTACAAGATCAGTTATACTATAAGATAAAAGGAAATTGCGCCTTAACAAAAGTTGTTGTCATTAAGTCCACGCATACGAAGTTGCGGGCAGCTACTAGTAGATAATATTTTAAAAGAAAAGAAGTAGCGGTCACTTGGGAGGCAAACGTAATGTTAAAAATAAGCTAATGAGTTCCATCGTTAAATATCAATTATTTTAAGAACAAGGCAAATTTCTGCCAGTAATAATTTGTTTTCCCATTAACAAGGACCCTAAAAACACAATAAATTTTAAATGGATAAAATTAACTTTTGTATATATTTCGGATACATTAGAAAGCGTATATTGAAGTTTTAACCGCTTTTAATGAAATTTTAGGCAAGTTAAACATTTTGTTTGAAAGTAATTAAAATGAACATCACAGAGAGGTACCTTATAAAGGAGAGAATATCACTCTAGATTTGAAGATTCATAAACAGTTTCATATTCATATAAATTAAATCGTTCTCATACACATATAGCAAATTCAGTAATACTATTAGACAAGAAAATAAATATTAAAAATATTCATTTACTTATAAATATTAATTAGGTATACGTACCTAATAGGAATAATAAAAAGAAAATATATGTAACCTTAAAATGTTGTATGTATATTTTAAAAAGAAATACTCTGGCACATTTAAATTTTCTTGTACAAATGTTATCCAAGTGGAATTGTGGTAAGAATGCTCCCTGCGTTCTGTGTTGAAATGCATGGCTTTTAATTTTGGAAAAAACGAACCAACTCTCTTCTATAGACTCTACCAATATATTTTTGCTCTTTAAGCATTATACTTGTAACCTACTCTGGTTAAAATATAAAAATACCTACTAAGGTATTTTTACACTAAATAAAATTATTTGAATTATCACACCTTATTTTAATACCGTGTTATAGTTGGGGCGTAGCTGACTGGGTACAATCAATATTCTTTTACAGGTTCAGGCTTTTACCCGCATAGCAGTCAATCTAGTGTCAAGACACTTCACTTTCCGCCCGAATACGAGATATTGCGTGTTGAGTGGTGGAACGCTATACTGCACTTTGTCTAATCAATAATCAGCAGTCGATCATTTTGGGTTGCAATTCCATACGGCACAAATTTTATATTAAAAACTTGTGCCGTATGGAATTTCTATACATAGTTAGAATATCAAGAACGACTTGGTTTTTATTTTCAATGCTCAATAGAACTTTTTAGACAGGAAATAAATTCTGATAACCAGTAGTCTATCTATTAATCTATTATTGTAAAGTTTCATCTAAATTTGTTCAGTTGTTTTTCGCGAAGGTAACAAGCATCCATCCATCCTTCCTCACATACTATCGCATTATAATATTAATAGAAACATGCGTGTATGACGCGGATGAACAAATAGTTTTAGTTTCCACATTATATATATATATAGATATACACAAAAAACAAAAAATATATAAGTCCCTACCTACACCGTTTTTTATCGAAGGTTTTAAAAGCTTACCAAGCCCTCTTGACCACATTGAGCAAACCAGGGTCGATAGGTCGTCGGTTATCAATTACACGCACAGTACAAACAAACGATGTCCCTGAATATTTGTTTCCCGTTACACTAAATTAATGTAGCGGTCCACGATTGATGAAGTGGATTTATTCAGAGTGATTCGGAAGGGCTGCCTGTTAACGCCCGCGCCCAACTAAGATAAATAAAGGGAAATACGATTGAACGTAGACGATTAGACGATAATCCGACCACCACGCTTCATTTGTGTTAGTTTAGATTATTGATTTAGGATGCAGATGGTTATGCTAATTGAGCCATTATTGTAAATTGAATGAACTTAATAATTTTATTATAATCAGCTATTTCTTTTTCTTTCATTGAGCTATATCACTGTATAAAAGCTGTTTCAATATATTTTTATTTTTACTATAGACTTATTAATTATTATTTGGGAAATTCTCAATATCAAAGAAATTCTTATTGTACATATAACATACTTTTCCATATCTATATTTATATTATAAAGCTGAAGAGTTTGTTGTCATTGAACGAACTAATCTCAGAAATTACTAATTCAAATTCAAAAATCTTTGTGTGTTGGATAGTCCATTTATCGAGGAAGGCTACAAGCTATATAGCATCATACTGCAATCAATTGGAGCGAAGCAGCAATGAAAAATATAGCAAAAACGGGAACAATATACGTCCCATGACAGCTTCCGTTGTTGACGGTTAAACGGTTAAAGTTACGTAAAAATCATGTATGACGGATTGATTTCCATCTAAAAGTTCTAAAAAAAAGCCCGCGACAGCATATGGATATATTTTAAAGTCGACGTATTATATGTATGGTAATACCTTTGTATGGTAATGAAATTGGTTCTAAAATGATGCATTATTTGCAATGGTATTTTTATAAACATGATATTTATCCTTATTCAGAGAAATACGTTGTTCATAAGTATGTAATTTAAACCAAAATCGGGCGATTTGTTTTAATATTCAAGAATAGCTTCTAAAATTAAGTAAAGGACTATATAATATATAATCTTAAGTAATATTTTTGAAGTAATGGAATATAATTACTTAAGTAATTTTTTTACCTTAAATTAACTCGGATGTAACTAAAAACTTGTTAATTTTATAACATTTCTCTGTCTCTGTTTGTGTACGCATCAAACCAAAACTGCTGAATTAAGTTTTAAGTTGATAAAATATTCATAGCGCCTATTTTGAATTAAAATTCATAGTCTTTCTTTACTTGAATAATATCGATCAAATTTTTAAAAGATTTTAACATTGTACAATTTTAATAACAAAAAACTCATTGTTTAGTTCCGTTATTCGAAGACGGAACAGCTAGTATTTCACATACCTATATGCTTCTACCTAGAAGCTTGTATAAAAATTCAACAATAACTTATTTTATATAATATCATATTTAAATTAGCGAATAATATATAAAACATAATTAATCAAGGATTGTTTACTAAATTTCAACCTGACATTCCTGACGCAATATCACTTTATTTGTAGAATTATATGAATCGCTTCTTGTATTGATTACGAGGCACCGGACTGATTTGTAGTCTTCCGGGAGGTGTTTGTTCACGAAATGTTTTTTCCATTTTATTTACGGCAGGAGCAGAACCTAACATTTTTTTGTTTAAGAAGATGCCAGAGCTTAAATTATTTCTACATATTTTAATTTTCTTAATCATATTAATCTACGCATATTAATATTTAATATATTAATATAAAATGTTAATATGCGTAGTTTGATTTATTACGCAAAATATGAATTGATTTTACATTTACATTTGAGAAATCATAAATGATTTTCGTAATATCTTTTAATTATTTATTATAGATAATTGTTATAGAGAATGAAAATAATTAAGCATAAGTAATTTATTCATTATACCACCAAAATATTAATTACGCAAAATAGTTTTTGTTATGGCACAATTTCCTTATATCTTATAGTATAGAAGGTCTATTGTTATTCTACATAAGGTGTTCCACTCTTCAAAATCGATTACAACCTTAGCCTTGTCTAAGTCATACAACAAAAAACTGAGCTATAATACAAAACAGGTTTTATTCAAATCCGTCCAATAGTTCCGAAGATGTGTGCGTATAAACCGTGTATTTTACTATTTTATTATAGTATAACGAACGTGTTCGTTAATAAATATATGAAATTAAGTTAATAATTGTGACAAATAACTCTTTAATTCGCATTAACAAAGATATGTTTCTTTCGGTATATTTCTAAATAAAAAAAAAATGAGATATGTATTAAAAGAAAAATAAGAAAATGGCTTTTTATCGTTAAAAACGTTCAAGTAAAACCTAGACTCAAATTTTCTACAAATACAAATTAGTATATTCAACTTTACTACCAACAAAAATCATTTTAAAGGGAAGGTTAGACGAATTGATTATAAATACTTTTCTAAATTATTATATTTATTTTAATGTATTTGTTTTTTGTTGTTCGTCAATTATTAATAATCATACAAGAATTACTATACTATTTTTTTTCCTTTTATTACAGCAAAATGTTTTTCGATGGTTTGGATATGACTGAGGCAAGAATAGGCGCTTACAAATTCAGTATTTTATTAGTTTACAGATTTTAATATTGTATTTTCGAATTGCTTAGTATTTTACTGTGACAGTCAAAAATTTAAAAAGTTTAATTAACTGCTTAAAAATTGAAAATTTCAAACAAACGAAACGAAGTAGTTAGTAGTTCGAAGATGTAAGGTGAAACATTACACTGTTCATCTTGCACGAACTTATTTAACTTCAGAGGGCGAATGCGACGGCAAATTATTCTTTTTATCCCATGGCGATGTTACGTCATCTCGGTCATTGAGCCGGAAAATATCCTGCATAAGCTGCAAGGAAAAGTTGGTAATAACGGACATTTTATACATTATAAGAAATTGTGTAATAAAAACAAAAGTCTATTTAGTGGATTAGAATATATAAATACGGACGTATTTAACCATATGCGTTTTTTTATTTTTATCTTTACATTTCCCCCCATTATACTTATATCCCCCCTTTTAGGCACATTCTGTGCTAGGTGATGGTTAGATTAACCAGTCAGGAAGCTGTTTTAAATACACATTATATGCGCTCGTGAAGTTCTATGCCTTAAACATATACATTATTGTGTATTTTTGTCTCTACATACATATTGTTATGTATTAACCTCTTAAGAGCCAATTTAAGCCAACATTTTGTCCTAGATTTTAAGACAGATGAAGTGAAAATTATTAAGAGCAATCATTATAGGCACCTGCCAAACTGTCCAATTCTTTTATTAATTTAACGAGGCAGCTTGTCGAAAGTATTAATTGGATTGCGATCAGTGATTACGATTTCGATATTTGAAGTAAAAAACTTAATTAATACATAGGAATTACTAATACATAAGTATCTTGGCTATATGAAATTATATCATCTGTATCTAACTTAGAATTAAAGTGGGTTATAAAACTGTTCGAATTTTATGTTAGATCGCGATGGTGGTAAATCTTCGTACCTTGGGTTTGGAGTAGCCTAAGAGTAACAGCCAGGAAATAAAAATTACTTATATGAATAATATTTCGCCTTAATCCTTTGGTGACAGTGATTCTATGCTTGTTTGACTTTAGGATACTTTAGTGTTATGGTCCTTGCTTCGTCAAACCCTCAGGGAGCACATTATAACTCAAGTACACTTGACTGCTACTTTGCATAGGAGATATTGGCTAACTTGAATTTGTTTTGTGTGAGCAAATTCGGTAAAAGATTTCTTTAGACAATTGGCAATTTGGCATCTATATACAAAACACGACAACACCATGTCATCTGTTGTTTCATTATGAGCGCTTATATACGGGATAAGCTGGATAGAAGTAACTAGGACTACGTAGACTCGTTACAAGCTTGGCGCCAGGCATCATGACGAAATTTAAAACATCGCAGTTAGTCTTGACTTTCAGTTTAATCAAGCCAGTTTTTATTAAGCACTTATAGAATTATCGTATGGTATTTCTATATCTATGTAAAAGCTCTTCTTGATACATCCTGTGTCTATTCAAAATTTAACTGTACAAATCGTACTATAAACACGTCCAAATTTGTTGTGCAATTAACCATAATGTTTCTTTACATTGTTATTCAAGAAGATTAGCTTGGCACATGACTACTAAATAATATGGGCTTTAGAAATGTTCAAGATAAACACTATCGTTTGTTTCTATATATTTCACTCGCGCCGCAATTAACGAGTTGAATAATTAATTTAACATGACGCAATGTTCCGCCCTTAGATAGGAAAGTCTGTGATGTCTTTGAATGGTAAACTTTGGGACCATCATAGATTATTTACTTCATACTGACATATCATATATAAATAATATATTTATTTTCACCCTTGTTTACAATCGACTAACGTTTTAACTTTAAGATATTAATATTTTAAATATTCTTTATTTTTCTATAACACTGTTGTTAAATCAAAAATTGACTCGTGGTAAACGTGTGTTTTATAGAAATATATCCGAGCAAAATGAATACGAACTGAATTCTTAGAGTCGAGTATTTGAAAATTTATTATTTGAAATTTTATCATACTTTACTGCTTAACTGCTAATTTTCACCAAAAACTTCAACGCCTATATACATTTTCAGTTATGTAACATAAGGCTTAAAATAAAGTTTGCTTTGACGTCAAGACGGCTTCACGCGTAAAAGGCTACCCGAATTAACATTGAACATGAGTCTACAAATTGAATACTTAATTGATTTTTACATAACGTGCATTATTGTGCAGAAATATTTATTAATTTACGCTTCATTATTCATGTACATGCGTGCTAGTATCCCATTGCGGTGGCTGTGACAAAAATATTTAGTATATTCTTCTGTATAATATAGATTATAATTTTAAAGCTTGTGACGATTGATATAATTTTAATTATAAAATAGGTTTCATTATTACTAGTGGATAATTACCGTATTAATGAATTGGCAAGGAAAATACGCGAAGGCAATGAGGCGAGAGCTATGCCGAATATTCCGTATCACTTGAGCGATTGGGATCGCGCAATATCGGAATACCGACGCGGCGGCATTCGCTCACTAGTACTGCTCGCCTGTTATTGCCGCCCTTAATTACTCCTTTCCTCTACAACTTGAACGCACAGACGTGACTCTTAGACAAATAGGAGAAAGATAGAGCCACCATTTTTCTGTAAATGTAAACTTTTAGTTATTGTTTTTAATTTTGCTCAGTTCCTTTTTTATGGGATATTGGTAAAGCTCAAAGGCAACAATTGTTTTAATTTATTAAAAATGCAGTTTTTTTCGCAACATCAAGGTTCCTTCTAAATATTGCTTGACATAAAATAAAATGGACCTTTTTTTTGGGAATACTCCAAAAATACAATAAATATATATATACTATAAAAATTTGCTAACAACAAATATAAGTTGTAATAAGCGTATAAGAATTTCGACGCAACTGGATGTAGAACGCATGGCTTAGCGGTCAGAGCGCTTGAACGGTTTTCAAGAGGTTCCAATCCGAGAGGGTTCAAATCCCGCTGCGTTCAAATTTTTATACGTTTTCTAAATATGTCTTTTTCAATTTCCTTAGTGTGGGAATAACACTTTAAAAAGATGTTAACAAAATATACTTTAAAAATTGTACTATGTAACACAGCAGCTCTAAATGGACATTTTCAATTCTATCAAATTTGACAAACAATATTATTCATATTGATTTGATTAGTAAGAGTTTCGCTTCGCTCAGCTCAATAAATACGAGTATATAGTAACTAACTATAAGTTAAATAATATTTACTAAGCCTGGCAATAATGTCAATATAATTATCATAAAGAAAAATATATAACACGTTCAACCAATTCCTTATAAACTTTCTTAAAAGTTAAAGGTAAAGCTTTATTCTTTTTCAAAAATTATTTATCTAATATTCATTCATGAAACGATTAAAGTCAACCCACGTTCAACTACGGTGTTATAACTACCGGTCATATCTTGAATACTTAAATGTTTATAGAGGCAGGATTGGTATTTTAGTAGAATTTGTATTTGAAGAATAATATAAGACAAGTTACTTGCCAATTACTTTTCTATTAAGTTAAAATATATTTTATATAAATAGTTATGAATTACTAATAGTACAATACACACGAATTGGAAAATACTGAAACACCTGCGAGTGACAATCTCATTAATCTGGAAATGTCAATAATATTCAGTTTTTACTTAGACTCAATATATTCTATTGGTTTTCATATATACATTTTCATTGTGTGTAATTTGTATTTGTGTTTGTATATATTTTAATTGACCGGGCAACTTAATTCAAATACTAATTTAATATCTGTACCGAAATCCAAAACCTAACTCAAATATCAATTTGCAGTAAACAAATTTCGCACCACTTTCCCTGAACGTCAGTTGCCATCGAATCGAATTCCCGCTGTTAGATCCTTTTTCGCATTTTATGAAATTGCTGAGCTGACAAGCTTGGCGATGTAGATAATCTCATTATTTCTTTCTTAAAAACAACTATGGGCTTGAACACTGATAACAATGAAATGGACTATTTTTGTTTTCTTACAGATTTGTATTTTTTGTTTCTGAATCAATATTTATTACAAGACTACATTTCCCTTCTTAGTCGTTCACTCTTGACAGAGTGGTCGTGGTTGATGATGATGCATTTTTACTATATTCAGCAGCTCTTCGGATACAGCTTGCAACTTGCCGCGGTTTTTAGCGTCTCGGGTGTTTTGGATGATTAAAGTTGGTGTTGCAGATTTTATAAAGTCCGTCCAACGCTTAGGTGATCGACCGCGAGACCGCCTTCTACTTGTCCCTTAACAACAAGTTACTTCATGGAGTGTTCTTTTCTATCAATAGAGAACAAATAAGTAATAGGAATTAGAAACAAAATACTAATTTCGTGTAATTTCCCAAATTACCTTATAAGCCCTTTCTATTTATATTTGCCTTATAAATGCCTTCCGTACGTGCCTATATTTATATATGGATAGCCTACATATATGGATATGGATATATTGATTACAAATACGTTTATTCAAATTGTAGATACACTTACAAAGCTTTTATTAAGCTTATCAATTTAGGTAATTTAATACAAAGAAACGAAGTATTCGAAACTCTTCAAGAATATTTTTACTTAGCGGTCTTGCAAATTAAGTTACAGATTTTAATAAGTCTTGTTCGACGAGCTGTGTTCTGAACAAATATTTGATTGACCATTCAATATTAATTAGAGCTGTAATGTTGGTTTTTAGCTATTTAAATTTATTCAAAATTATAATTTAATTTCATAATAATTGATAATGCTTTAAATAAAATAATTAAATATCTGTTCATTTTTTTTTTATCAGCTTCACGCTTTTTCCCGCTTAGCAGGTTATGTAGAAAGAATCTAGTGTTAAGTCACTATGTTCCCCACTTTCCGCCCGAATCTGAGTCATTGCGTGTTGAGTGGCGGAACTCAGTGCCGCGCTTTGTCTTGTGACCAGAGCGGAGAAATGAGAATAATTTAAATAAAGACGTTTTCACACTGCGCCATGAGGGTCTCTAAGTTATTTAATTGAATAATTATGGTAATATTTTCACTGCGCTAAGTATTCAATGTTGTGAAAGGTTAAATAGCATAATAACGTATAGTAACTAAGCTAGATTAGATTAGATAGATAGAAATTAAACATAGCTAAGCTAGAGAATATCTGAACCATAGAGTTATATGAATCAAAATAAATCCGACGAAGTTTGACATTGACATTGCGTGTCTTGTTTGTTGTTGTTGTGTTGGTTTTGTTATAATTATATATTATTTATTCAACAGAGGACAAAAGATATATGATATATTTTTTTAAATATACAAATATTTTCACAATTCTCCTGTATTTTTGGTTTAGATAAAAGAGAAGTCATTGCATTTTTTCATTTATGTTACCATATACTAATCTATATCCATTTAAAGTCGAAAAATTACAACGCTAGACTGTTTATTACGCCACCATCTAGAGTAATACTCGAGTTAACAGTGAAATCGATTGTATGGCCTGGGCCGTTTATACAAATATACAATAACTGGTGTATATTTGTATAAACTGCAGACGGATTCGATTCATTTTACCGGTGACCATTCGAAACATTCAAAAATGCAATTAACTATAGCTAAATGTCAATAGATACCAGAAAATTATTATTTAATTAACAATAAAAAATGTATAACGACCATAATAAGTATACAGTAATATTATTTTACGGGTAAAATATTGTACTTTCCCTAACCTTTCAATGGGCGTATAACTCTTGTAAGTTCCTGAGATCAATAAGCCGGAGTGAAATTTATTAAGAGCAATCATTACCGAGTCCGACAACTGCCAAACTGTCCAACTTCGTAGCGATTCTTTTATTAATCGAATGCGGTAGCTCGTCGAAAGTACTTAATTGGATTTCGATAAATAGGTAATTGTTCTGTTATCTGAAAGCAGTGTTTTGTCCTTCCCTTTTTAATTAATTTTATGAAGTGTTATATCGTGCTGAGTACAGTGTCATTCTATAGGTAATTTCTATTCTTGTAGTGTTTTTATGTAAGAAGATCTATTTGAATTAATTATATATTATTTAGTATAGTAAAAATGAATATTTTAAAAGGATTTGTTGCTTATTATAAAATATTGAAAATAGATGAACATTAGTATAGCCTATTAAAGTTACAGGTATGCAGGTATATATTATGTAATATACGTATTGTTGAGAACTTGAGTAAAGAAAACGTGGGTAAGTATGGGTTTGATAATGTAAAAAAGATAGCCAGTTAGCCAGCCAGAAGGTCAGTCGACTATGGCACAGAAAAAAACAATCAAGACAGTATTGCATAGAGCTGGAGAAGACTACTGCGTCACACAGATGCGCCCAATAAATACAGATAAAAAAATAATCGTCAGTAAAGACTAATTAATAATAATAATAATTAGTCTTTACTGCCATTTAATATTTACCAGTACGAATCTATAATTTTATTTTAATACTCGTAGTAATTACACCATCAAACGTATTGAAATAGCGCAGATACGCACAAAACAAAAAAAAAGAGGAAATAAAAAATATAATTAATTATTTATTAAATTGAAACTAATTTATAATTTTTAATTTGCGATACGAATTTGGTATTGAGAAATAAAGAGCGTGTTAGAAGTTGGTCCACGTGGTAAGTTTGTTATTGCAGCAATAACAACTGTTTATAGTAATGCAAGTTCTATTGTTCTTTTAGTTATACTGTTATACAGTTTAATAAGTTCAAGAGCTTATTTTCTTGAAGCCTTGTAATATATGTAGAACTCATACAAAAATTACCTTAGTAGTTAAAGAATTTAAAAAAATATATTTAATTTTATCACTCAATAATCACTTATTTATTTTTCAACAATGCAAAAAGGATTTAATTAGAAAACAAGAGAAAATATTTACCGTCTTGTAGTAAGAATGTTGAAAGTTCGAAACTTCTAGATTAAAGCACAGAACAGTGGTAGATTATAATAATTTGGCCACGGTCTTGTTCCACACTGCGAAGGTTAGTTCTTCAAGTTACTTAATTAACTTAGTTGTAAGTAGATTTGAATCTGGGCCGCTAATTAAAACTTACCTAAATTAATATGAGTCACGTACGCGCGGAGCAGCTTTCTTATATGAGATGGTTCCGCTTGATGTACTTTGATTCCAACCGAGATTTGTGATTAACTTCTCCTTTTTGGCAATTAAATTGTAGATCATGGTTTTAATTTTTGGTTATCGTATCTTTTATGTTTTAGGAACTCGAAATTTCTTGACGCTTTGTGTTGTAATAATACTGAATGCGATATTTATGGGTTCAATACCCAGTTGGGAAAATTTTATAGTTACTTTACATGTTGGCTTTTCTGACCCTTAAAGTGCAGTATGTCTTTTCACTAAATGCCATGCAATATTTCAACACTACCATTTACTTTGTGGCTTATAAATAATATGATTAGACTTTTTACACAGTTTAAGAAAAGCTATGTTTCTAATTACGATATATGAATTTAACATACACTTTAATATCTGATGACACGAAAAAGCTTTTATATTAAAACTTTAAATAAAAAATATGTAATGATATTTTGTTTAAGTAAATTATAGAGTGAACATTGCATTCACATTTTTGTTTACAAACATTAACATTACAACCTTATTGTTCAGCAAAACAGAGGCGTATAATTGAGAAGTTGAAATAAAGCCGAACCGTTGAATATTGTCTTCTATTGCTTATACGTTCTGAGACGATAGATTAAACGAAACAGTTGGTATAGGAACGCTTTTCCAATAGCAAGTGGCTAGAAATGAAAGCCTTTATGGGTCGTAAATAGAAAATTACAGTTTCCCCCAGTCAGGGTCGTTTTCACCGGACGTTCGTTGTTAATATTGAACGAAAACAGTTTTCCTCATGGTCATTCTGTCACTTTTACTCTAAACATCTCTTTCATTGTTCTTGAACTAAAAATCCTATATGCGGTACTCCACATCCTACTGGGCAGCAGATTTGAAAACATATTTTTAAATCATACAGCGTGCTGGGCGGCCCGGCTGAATGCATTTGTAACCTAACTAGACCAGTTGATTCTATAGAGGTTATATATGTTCTAGATTTTCCGTCCGAAATAGAGACATCGTGCATAAAGACGGAACTCAATGCCGTGTGTTGTCTTAACACTAGCGGAGAAATTTTCATTGCTAATGTTCCAAAAATTTCCAGGTCCGCCAAACAAATGTTCAAAACAAAGGTCCAGTCATAGTCGTAGACAGTCTTTATTTATATATTTCTTTGTAACAAAATGTAGCTATGTATTAACAATTATTATAAGCAAATACAAACTCCGCCAAGACACAAACCAAAAAGGCTATTTTTACTTTTACAAAAATTGTTACACATATGTCCGTCACAGTCTTCCAGCGCGTTTATGGTTTTCTTCTCTGAAAAAAGCAATTCAAATATTTAAATTTATTATATATGATACTAGTTGTTGCCCGCGACGTCGTATGTGAGTTATGAAGATATAATGTAATATGAAGTGTAATAATATTTTAAATTTCAGTAAACCTTTTTTAAAGCACCAATTAAAACTTAAACAAGCCTTTGAAGAAGAAAATGCTTGTACGCCAAGCTGATATTAATACTTTGTGATATACTTTCACATTTATATAGGTGACGTTGTAAACATTTTACAGAATCAGTTTAGTGATATGTCGTTTGTTTACATTTCTATTACACCAATACAGAGTTGGCACATGGTGTCGGTCGATTTTCATAAACTAACCATCATCTTGCAATAAATATATTAAAATATTATTTTAATTTTAATTTCTTACTTGTTTTTCATTCGGTATACCAGTAATTGTCTTATTAAATCTTATTATAAAAACGTTACATTATAAAATAGTTTTTGAAAAAAATACTACAGAACTACAGCGTTTGTCAGAAAATTCAGTTACTCCAATAAAACATACCGTCATTACTTTGATTAAAGGTTACGCATTTACAGCGACCTGCCCAACAATAACCGCCATTGAAACCTCGACGACGACAATCATTGTCGCAGTCCGGGAAGTAGCAGTCGCCCACGTCAGTTTTCAATGTGACTTCTATATTAACATATATTTTATTAGTATTATACCAAATATAAATAAGATCTACTATTTTCTTTCGGACTTAAGCATAATACACGTGGACCGATAGAGTATGTAATAAATAACAATATATTTTTCATATAGGAGGGAGATCAGAGAGCTTAAAATCGAGACAATGTCTCAATTGAGTACCGAGTGGCCGAGCCCAACGCCGTGCTTTATATTACCCAAGCGGACAAATGGAGTGAATTTAAAATACGATACGATCATTCCACAACCAATGGCGCTGACAGTCTTACTGTGCCACGATCGATACTAAATATTTTGTTTAATGTACAGAAGAATGACGAAAAGTATGCTTATAACCATTTTGATCGAAGCTCGTACATCGGCAACTATTCTCGTAACACGCTCCGTTTTTGAATCCAAGACGTTGGCACAACTTATTGCATGCTGCAGTGTTGCAAGTACTGAACTCTGTGATATCACTGGAGGCAGCTTCTGAAATTTAAACGCTGAATGTAGATAAATTTTGTTCTTTTACGTTAATTTAAGGCCACACATTAAAACATACACGATTATCTCGTATTTTAGGGATGCAGGTAGCAAGCCATGTATTTCTATATTATTAAGATTATTAAGACTAACCACTACAACTCAAAGAAAGATCAGATCAATTTCTTCAAGGAAAATCGCATTTTATCGAAGTAGACACTGATTAACTTATAATTTAGGGAACATGAATATATTCTCAATTTAACATTCAAATTCTATCGTCTAAGAGAATTAATTCAAAAGACTTTTCTTATTATTATCATAGACTTAAAAAATAATGAAATCAAGCTAAATGTGTTTAATACTAACAATTTCAAAAAGATTGTATCAAGAGTAAATAACGCAAAAGACACAATGGGACTCATTCCAGCCATATTGGTAATCCTATTTACTATATTAATTCGGGAGAGAAATTCTTACTCGTTCTTGGACTGACGCGACGGGGATCGTTAACCGCCATTCTGCAACCTTTTTTAAAACAATGAAATAAAATTGTGTAAGCGGCGGATTTTCCTTATTAAGTATTTCGGAAGCGAGATTTTAATTGAGAAAATATTGCCTTAAAGTCGTTTGTGTTAAAGAATCTTGAGCTGAAGAATAATGTTAGAGGAATATATGAATTTTAATTTGGTCTTATCAATTCAGTTCATTAGCCAAGTAGTATTAATTACGGTGCTTTAATTTAGCTTTTGTGTTAAGTTAGGAATGAATTTAACATTTGAATTGATAAATTCAAGTTTGATTTTTGTGTGTAGTACCTATTTGTTAAGTTATATTTATAATACAAAACATTTGCTACAACTCTTAAATTGTCTAATAACAGACGTACATGCACATTGCACATTTTTAGTGAGACAAGAAGTAGCATATGTTCTGTATTTGTTATTTCGATCCTCATATATAATTTTTAGTAATTTACAACAATATAAAATTACTCATGATACAACCAGTTTGACGGAGTCAAGTATTAATAAAGCAGTCTTAAAAAAGTGGGTATAATAATATAATGTTGGTTATGCTTAGATACCACAGTAGCGAGTCTAGGAACTTCAAATGCTGTATTTGTTTAATTACAAATTAAAAGTCGGTCTGATTTTATTTTTTTATTACCTAAATAGTATAAAACAATCACTGACCCGCTCTTTCGTATAAATATGTGCAAACCTATTTTTTGCATTTATGTAGGTACAATTAATAACTTTTAGATTTTATAACACATTTCATTTCTGAAACTTTTAAATGTAAGTCGATACATTTTGTATCTGAGTGAAAAGATTAGTTACAAAATTAATTATTGAAGCCCACGAAGCCGGGGTCGATTCCTAAAGACCTCTTCCTTTTTTTTTTTAAATGAACTCGTTAACAAAAACTTTCAAACAATCAATAGTTCATTATTGTTGTTTTAGTAGTTTTAAATTACATTTTCGAAGAAGTTATATTTTTTATAAAGTGACCTTATGAACGAAGAAATGAAGTTAGTTTCAGAGTTAGATTACATTTTGACATTATAACGATCCCATTGCTTATACGAAATGATCTCGATTTAAGTAAGATAAGCCAAAATGAAGACGATTTAACCGCATTATTGTGTTACATTCGAATTGCTCGGCTTTAATAAAATGAAACGGTTTCACTGTGCGCTGATAACATCATTTGTTTTAATACACCCTATATCTTAATTATTATATAACAACGCCCTATATCTTAATTATTGTATAATGGGATGTATAAATTAGAACAAAGTAAGGGAAATATTTTTATTGTTATTTTTATATTACTATAAACATTGAAACTCAGAATTATAATGAAATAATAAATACAAAACGAATTAGCATATATATAATGTTAGGCGTATAATATCGATATCGCGAACGACACAGCTGTTATTTACAGCATATTGTAATAAGGATGATATATTCCCGAGGAATGTCTAAAATAAATTGGTGCCTTTGTTTACTTCAATTTAATTTTGTGATAACTGTTTAAGATCGAGACTCTTATATCCTCAGAAATTTAATTTCGATATTGGTTTGTTGGGCAAATATTGTTGTGATTTCTGCAAACAACTCCGGCATTCTCTGCGCTGAAGTATCCCTCTTGGAGGTCAGATTGAATTCATTTTGTAGAGAAATTAGAAAATCTACTTTATTAACAGTATCTACGAAAGTGATTGTGGAAATATAAGAGTAATAATACTTGCCCTCATTTCATTTAAATTTTACGTATTTCATTTAATTCTAATTCGGTCAGAGTCAGTTTGTTAAATAAAAATATAATATCAGTACTTATTTGGCGTTGTTACATTGAAGCTTATCTCATAATAAAAAGGTATCAGATTTTATCTTGCTTGTTTCTTGCTTTGCCGTTTATAAGACCCTTACTTTGTCATGTCTTCCATAGTAATATTACAGTACTCATTGAGTTCCACTGTCAGAGTTATTTTGCTGCATATTGCTCCATAATGCATCGTCTCCATTTCAACCGGATATTGTGTCGGTCGCTTTTATTACACTATAACACTTTATTGTTTTTTTTAAAATTAAGACTGAAGAATATTGGTTATTTCTAAGTTATTGTAATAATAATGACAACATGTGCATAGTTATAGCTGTATAATATTAAAATAATCTTTATTCAAATAGGCCATTACAAGCATTTTCGAATCGTCAGTGAAAGTTAAAATATTAGTATTGTCAGTCCTATAGGAAGTACTCGAAAGGCATTTTGAAAACTTAACAAGGCTGTTGGGAAACACCAATGAAAAATTAAGAAGTCTAATTTTTAAAACATAATATTAATATTGATTATTTACAATATACATATATCTGCAAGATAAAGTATAAAATAAATAATAAGTGAAGATATAAAAGGTTCAAAAATGCAAATATTTCATTGGAGACAATTTAGAAGCTGTACGAGGTTGATTTCTCTAACGTGTACAATTATAAAGCGAATGATTTATGTTCGAAGTTTTCGCATTTACCGCGAATATTGACGTACGCCCCCGCCTTGAAATGTCCGTGAAGGAATCATTCTTAGTGCGGATCGTGATAATTACATTTACTATGCTGCTAGTAATGCCGCTTTCTAATGAATAGTGTATTCTGATTTTTGACGTGTCCATTTATATGATTATATATTATTTTATTTCAACTTCACGGAGAAGTACACTCCATTCTCCACTATTCCTCGAGACATCGAGCCATTGTGAGTTGAGTGGCCGATCGCTGTGCTTTGACAGAAAGCCATTGAAATTTGCCATTTGCGCAGAATTTACAACAATTTAAATATAACAATTCCTCCGAGTGGGGATCGAAGCCACAACCAATCCTGCTTACACTACAGATGACGTCCTGTAGCACGATGACCTCTATTATTATGGTTATTGAATGCCTAATATATATTTTATAATGTAATTTATAAGAGTATATACTTTATTTACCTTTAAATTTTAAATAAACATCACAGCGACAATGGTCGTTCACACAGTCTCCACCAATAAAGCCCATTCGACGACATAACTGGTCACAGTTGTTACTATTACAGCCGCTTACTTCTTGAACAGCTGTAATTTTATCTCTTTCTGTTGAAATAAAAAAAACTATATAAGAAGGCATAGGATTCATGTCTAGATAATTTATATGACAGATAAAAAAGATATGAATTATCTAGACAGGAACGTGTCACAGTCGGACAACGTTTTATTGTACACGATAGTTGTGGGTTAGAATTAATCTAGAAAGAAATATCATTCCCAGTTCAATGATAGTCAATCAACAATCAATGTCTCGAAATTAGGTGGAAAATTTATATTTTTAATGTTCTGTTATAAACCATTGTGAGACGTTGTATTAACGACTGTATTGCGTTTATGACAATATTTGCATCTTCTTTATTACTTTTTCAGTAATAATTAAGGAAGTCGAGGAAATAAAGTAAAAAACAGACATTAAAGTGGGCATTAAGCAAGGGACAAAAACAAAAAAGTAAAAATATTATATCTAAGTTAGGTTGCACTGTGAACACATTAAATATTTATATCAAAGGAGTTAAAGTAATGTACTATCCAAAACAAATCTGCAGTGCGATAAGTATAGAATGATGTTAGATGATGCATATTTATTTTGTAGCTATTAAATATTTATTGATTGTCTTAAGTGAATTAATTTTAAGATCGGTTCCTCGGCATCCGCAGATTAGCAGCGGCAGCAGTATTGTAAATATTATCAGATCTTATAGAAGTATATAGTAAATATCATGATCGCAGTAAATTTCAGAACACACCGACTCCGTCGTTGAAAGGGGTACTTAACATAAAAAATATTTTTGGATAAGAACGAAAAAAGAAAAATAGGCTTTAGAGTATTTTCTAGCTGTTTAGATGATCCTCGCAAGAACTTCTCGTTTATATCATGAAAATTTTGTACATTCATTGCATGTGGTCTGCAAATTTTTAAGGAACTCTAAACTAAACGATGTGAGACAAAATAGAGTTCCAAGACATAAAAAGAGTTTGCGTTGATAGAGTACAGTCAGTCATAGTGCAGTTCAAGATAATAAAAACATGTTAACAAGAAAGGTCTAACCTTTTATAACAAATAAAAAACTATATCTAATGTTATGTACTTTTTAATTTACGTCAATTACGTCACGAAGAAGAAACAAAAAGAAGTGAAGGAATCAATGAAATAAACTACTTTGTTTGTTTCTTTTTTTTTTTAAATAAAGTGAAGTGAATTAGTAGTGTTTGAGTGCTTGAAATTGTGTAGGTATTTATTCGCAAACAATGCTTGCTTAATAAGTTTAGTCTTTTGTTTCTTAGAATAGGTACATATCGTATGTTGTGACTTCAGCTACTAATAAAAAAGATAAGGCCAATGAGTGCATATACAGCGAGTATTAATAAGAAAATAGTATTAGTTTCATTATATGTAGTTAAGCCAAAAGTTGATGCCACAGCGTCTGATTGTAAATGCGATTGGTTTTGGGTTCGATTCTCACTCAGGGGTATGATTATATTAAAAAAATATTTACATTGATGGTGGTACATAAGACAAAGCGCGGCGTTGAGTTCCGGCTCTCAATACGCAACGCAAAACTTCCTATTTCGGCCGGAAAGTGGAGAACGGAGTGCCTTGATACTAGGTTCGGTTCGGCCCCTTGTTACGTAAATTATAAGGTCGGATAAATATGGAATTTGGAAAACTTTCATTTTACATGCCGACGGAGTGCAGAAAGCTAATATTTTTCATAACAATACATTAATAGATAAAATAAATATTACACAAACTAGGTCCGTGTGAGCAAGAAACATTTGTATGACATACACGTTTGAGTGACTATTGTAAAAAGATTCTGGAAACACAAAGTATTTTAACCTTTTAAAGTGTTAATCACACACTTAGGAAATATAAGCGTCTAAGAATTTCGACGCAGCTGGATGTAGAACGCACGCACGCCTTAGCAGTCAGAGCGCTTGGACGGCTTCCAAGAGGCGCAGGTTGGAATCCCGCTGCGTTCAAATTTTGAAACGTTTTTTAAACACAAAGTTCTTTAACTTCATGCACCTCTACATCCATATAGGGTAAACAAATAAGGCCTAGTTATAAGTAGTAATCTTCTTTACTTTCCGTCTATCTTAGCGAAGGTATTTCTATACATAGATTTAAATCTCACATACTTTAAGTAAGGCCCAATAGAACTGGCAGCATCGCAATGGTAACTCGATAATTAATTCTCTTAGTATTCAAAGACACATAAAAAAATGTGTATGTAACCATGAACTGCTTGTCTCTATACATATTACTGTCTTTCTTGTATTATATCACATTTACAGAGATCACTAACGCAGCCGCTTTGGAAAAATATATGCTGCGACACAGCTGATCGAATTCTTTATAGTTACAATAGTTAATGTTCCGTTTTGCACTAAATCCTACACAAATGTGTAACTAGCGACCCGCTCGCTGCTTCTTTTCGCTTGCACGCGTTCTTACTTAAATCACAAACTATGCTCAAATTTATAATTTAAATAGTTGTGACTTTTCTGTTTATGAACCAACTGAAATGAAATAAACACAAAATGTTATAATTTAACATTTAGTGTGACAATAAAAATATAATCAAAAATCGGTTAAGCCGTTTTGTGAGATAAGCATGCACAAACAAACAGACAAACTGATTTGGGTTTTATTATATTGATAAATGCCCCTTATAATATATTTTTACATATATCTTCCATGTTCAAAAGGTTAGGTTACATAGAGAAATTGCACAGAAGATAGTGAGTCTATTTTCCTATAAAACATGTGCGTACCTGTCAAAAAGAATGCGTTCGGAAATTAAATATCAAGCAAGGAATATGGCTTATACTATGGTATATTAAAAGACCTAACTTAAGTAAAATTCGACCGTATGATTAAACGATATAGAATTTATGACTTCGGTAGTTTTTCGGAAAATTTCTAAACGCACTATGAATATTTGACACCAAATGTGTTATTCGTTTTCAACGATTATAGAGAAATAAGTCCAATATAGTCCGCTTAGCTAGTATATATTAAAAAATAATAAAATATTGTATTTCTTTAATATCAGTAAGTTTAACGATTTATTTGTTTCTAAGAATGAAATTTAATAAATATTTTAGTTATACTTGATGGAGCAGATTAATTGGATGTTAAATTTTCGTAATAATAAGGAAGTTGAGGAAATAAAGTAAGCTTTTATTTTATACTTTCAACATTCTATAGTTATATAAACATAAGTTTAGCAATCACTGTATTTCAATCAAAATATATTTAAAATACAATAAATTAAAAAAATATATTTCAAAATGTAGAGCTTTTTAAAATAAGAATAGGTGAGCAAGATTATGTACCGTAGTAGTGCTATTTTAATTACTTACGCCACCAGTTTAAGTTCATAACGTCTTGAAATTACTTGTTAATTAATAACATGGAAGTAATATATATTTGATAAGGTATAATAACCTACGTTATATATAGGTCAATACGAAAGAAACATTGCAAATGACTTTCGCTTCTCCCTACCCTTAAAAATCACAATATGACTAGCAAAAGAAGAAAATACGAACCGTCATCATAAACACTAATAACCACCATCGCATTCACCGCACATAGCACAGTTACAAAAACAATCCCTTGTAAGTGAAACATCTTTTTAAGTTATCCCTTGAATATTGAATAAAAACTAAATTTAGATGCGACCCGACCTCTTTTATACCAGAGTCGGGACCATAGAGCCGGGGCTTAACCGCAAATGTGACTTGTGAATCATGACCATTGTACTCCCGTCTCGTAATGTAACCGTAGTGTAGATAATGAATGCTGCAGTTGCTTGATGTTTGAAATGACCCGGGGGCCATCATGTCATAGAAAATCTATTAAAAATATAAGGGAAAGAGAATATATAACGTGCAACCTTTTTTTTTAATAGTAATGTGACTTATTAATTTTAATTTCATACATTTTGACTAGTTTTTGCCCGCAACTCCATTTGCATGGATTTAATGGCTTTACGCCATATCACTTCTATTTACCATCTGCTGATATTGAAACTTGGACCCAAGATAATAATAACTTTCGTTGAGGTGGTAGGGCTTTCACATCAGCTGCTGAAACTGCTACGGGTGAGAAAAAATGAAAATAATGCAATTCTTTTAAGTGGGCATCGAGCCCGTAGCCATTGCATGTCAATGCCGATTGACTGTCAAGTTAGACGTTTACCACCGGGCCCCGATGACCGCAAAATTTAATAATTTAATAATTTTTATTTGTTAACGAAATCTGCCCACCATACTGAATAACTATTACTAATTAAGTATTTACTTATTTCTTATAGTTTAGCTGGTCTGTCAGGTTTCAGGGTTCTTCATCAGAATTTCTTTATCTAGGTCAATGGATTACTTTACTATCGCGATTAACAGATATTTTAAGGCGATATGCACTTATTTCTTATAGTTTAGCTCTTAATTAATTGTTCCGGATCTTCACATTTATATATCATCGAAAAATACATAATAGCTAAATACTAAACAAAATTTGGTCAAGGCAGCCTTTTTATTTGTATTTTGTCTATTATGATAGTACATCATATGTTTCGAGATCAATTATACCCCAAATCCTGTCTAGCGTTAAAAGCTATAAAACAAAAAGACAGAAATCTTTAAAAATAATAGATTTTAATTATTTTATTGTTTTTTTCATACTCCTAAATAATTTTTTCGTAAATATATTCACAAACTAATGTACAGACATATTTTTCTTACTCTTTTATTATAGTTTTTATTTTAAACTTTGCTACTGACTTGTAACCATACGAGTATAAACGAATACCTAGATTATAACAAAGTCAATAAAATGTATACTGAGTGTAAATTGTTATTCGGTTTTCCTACATGTGTTATGGCAATATACATTAGTATATTATATAAGAATATACTATTACTAATAATAGTAAAAAAAAATCTACACATAATTTAAAAATAAACTAATGGCTTGATTTGTTATAGAGTACGAGAATATTTCCTTTTCCACATCAGGGACAATTATTCCAACTATGAAGCACTTCTATTACATTTATAATTAAAATTGCATTCATAAATCTTTGCTGCCAGATGGCGCCAGAAATTAACAATAAAAGCCGTTTTAATTACGCAAAGAGATGAAAGCATGACGAGCGTGATTAATTATTATAGTATAAGTTCACCTGCACTCTTTATGTTATTGAAATAATTTCTTTGATATGCTGATATTAAATGATTTAATCAAAATTTTAACACATGTGTAATAATAGGCCTGGGTCTAGGTCCAGAGACGTGAATTCGAGTACGAGATTTTTATAAATTTCTAAATATTTTTCTTTAGTTGGTGTGTGAATAACACATTAAAAAATGTTGAGTGATTATTAAAACAATTAACTATAGCGACCCTGGATTAATAGTTAAAATTAAAGCACTTTATGTACAAATGTATTTAGAACTATGTGCAAAATATTAGGCGGTGTATTTTTGCTTCAATTTTATCTATGTCTTCTTAAGCCTAAGTTCCGAAAAGTTTTTCTAGACAAGTTTTTTTGTTTGTACGTAACTTAACAAAAAGCATCGGTGACCAATTTAATCTCTTTTATGAAATAAGACCGTCGGTTCGTTTTTGTTATTATCAAAACAGTGGTCGTTTGTATACATATGAGAGTCACTTAATTTTTTAATTTAAGATAAAAATCGTAAGAACAAGACGAAATGGTCATATTTTTTATAATATTATTACTTTATTATTACATTTATAAACTACGTACGGGCATGTTTAAAAACTGTTTTAAATATAGAGCAATAGCTATGTTTTACATAAATGCATCATGAAAAATGTATAAAACTTTATTTGTAAACTTCACACAACATCAAATGAAACATACATACATATATACATGTATGCTATTCACATACTAAATATTTATTTAATTTTATAAAATGTTTAATTTATACGACATCTAATACAAAAAAATATCAATAATTTAAAACAAATGAATGCCCGATTTATAAATCAATTTCAATGGTTTTAAGTCGTAGTTCTCATATAAGTCAGTTGAGTGTTATTCGTTAAAGGTGGCGGCTGACGATTTAAATGCCTTAAAAGTTAAACTATTAAAATGAATATCAGCTTTTTAAATTTACTTATTGTGCTAATGGTATTTATTTACATGGGATTAAAAGGTAATTATAAAAGTCAGTTCAGTTGAGTTCACTTCTATAGTTAGAGCGTTTCGAGTGTATAGAAATCTATAAATAATAAATTAGATATATGCTTTGCTCGTTTTATATCTTGTCTTATTAAACATAATGTACATTATTTCCAAATTAGCGACATTAGTTAAATCAGCGTTTACAGTCTCGTTAAATGTGCCTATTTAGACAAGGTTTTTGTTTAAATAATGTATCAAAAGTAAATAGCATATTGATAACGATAAAGTTCGTACATAAAGATCAAAACTGAATTAAAGTCACGACACATCGCCGCCATAATTATATTTCTTTTTAATAATCTAAAGATAACAATTGTTATATTATAAGGAGATGGACTAGCTTTCAAAAGGTACGATTATTTTTCATACTTTCCTTATTTTCGCAATTGACTGGTCTAGTTCATCCAGAAACATGCTTTATTATTATTAAATACCTCTATTAACTGTTTCACTCTTATGCAAATCCTGTAACCATTCATTGTGTCATAATTAATTTGTTTCAGTTAAATTATGTAGTTAAATTTATTACATTTGTTAATATTTCACTTATTTTACTAGGTGATTCAATATGATACATATATATGCGATATAACGTTATTAAAACTGGCATTCTTAAGAGGTTAGATGATAAGTGACGTCATATACTAGTTGTGTGTGCATATCAACGCAATAAAAATTTATTGATGTTTTTTGTTAAGGTGCATGTGTATATATTTTTTTTTAAGAATGTTAGGTTATTCGATGGCCTTTATATTCTTAGAATCTTCAGCATTGTTGTAATTCTAGTGTTGAATTATGTATTGCAACACTTATAACTCACTTAAATACTCATTTATATATTAGCAAAGTAAGATTTTATTGTCATATTCAGCATTCAAATACGATTAATTCACTTAAAATATATAAAATTAATTGTAGCCCACAAATTCACATATTATTACACATTGTTGTGTATCTTAATATGGTAGATAAGCAAGGAAACAATTTGTAAGAGTAAATTAACACGAAGCATTTCATGTTTTATATTTTTTAAAGTATCAAAGAAACAAAATTCTCATTAAATTCTTTTCTTAACAAAATTATAATGCTCCTTGAATTATATCTGTCGAAGTACGGATAACAATATGGTATGCCTTAAGCATGCCTAATGGTTTTCCTTATAATTTTCTATGAATAGTGCTATTTATTTAAAAATTATTTTTTGTATAAATACATATAACAAACTACTCAAGTACTTACTCACTGGTTCACAGATAACGTACGTACACTAGAAACTACTGAGTGGTAGAAAGATGGGCATTTAGGTTTCTTCAAGAATGTAAGGGAGCACAAAGAAAGAATATCTTCTTCGGCATCAAAAGTGATTTTTCAGCTTATGAAAAATCTTAGTTATTTTTATATACTATAGAGAAGAAAAAATAAAATAATGGGTATTTTTAACATTTTTTCGTGTAAATCATACAATTTCGAAATGATTAAAAACTATGCTAACAACAAAAATAAGTTGTAAAAAGCGTATAAGAATTTCGTCGCAGCTGGATGTAGATGGCATGGCTTAACGGTCGGTATTCGAGCTTAGACGGTTTCCGAGAGGCACAGGTTCGAATCCCGCTGCGTTCAAGTTTGTATACGTTTTCTAAACGTATACAAATTTCGTCGTTGTGACCGACTCTTATATACAGAGCGACGTTGAGGTTCGCCACTCAACACGCATTGTCTCGAATTCGGGTAGTCATTAAAGTGGAGAACGGAGTGTCTTGATACTACCCAGCTATGCGGAGAAAAATATGAAGCTGAATAAACCTTAGCACGTGGTTGTCCTAAAGTTTGATGATCCTTTTACGTACGATTTTTTATGGAATCTCAAAGTATTGATAAATATCAAAAAATGTAAATACATTTTGCAAATGTACCATACAAACTAACCAGTATAATACTATATAAACTAACCAGTAGCTAATAAGGTGATTATCGTCGTACATCTAATATTAGTCAATACGCGTTAAATGTGCGATTTACTATTATTAGAATTATTCGGTAAATCGTCAAAGCAAGATTGACAGATTGAACTCCTTCCTTCTGTTTCTAAAGGCAATACTAGTTAAAGTATCGTTAGCCCTCGCCGCCATCTAGTATTTACTAATAAAAATTACAACCATATATAAAAAAGTTGTAATTTTCTTCTATCTTGAGTTTTTGAGACTTAGTTCACATTATTTAGGTACATTTTTCCATTTATATCAGACGATGTTTAGATGATCTAGCTTGTGAAGTTCATTAAATGGTATACAGGCATTTATTATAACTAATATTTTTTGTTGGAAGTTGGAACTTTATTTTAAACATTTCAATATTTTATATAATCATTCACTTTTCCACTGTTAAAATATAATTTAGTTATATTTTTTTTGGTTTTAACCTTAACAGAGTAATAAGAGTATAAGGATTTCGACATAGCCGGATGTAGAACGCATTGCTTAGCGGTCTGAGCGCTTGAACGGTTTTCAAAAGCGTTAAATTTTTTTAAAAATATGTTTTTAAATTTTCTAAATGTGTGAATAACACTTAACAGAGTAGCTAGAATGAATCTAGTGTCAAGTGATACCAACCTACACCTTCCACCTTGCGTGTTGAGTGGCGTAATTCGTTACCGCATCTTATTTTACCCAGGGCGGGGAAATAAAAATAATTCATATACAATCATCTCACTTCGCGAGTCGAACCTACAACTCTTATTTTTATTTATTTAAAAAGCTAATGAACATAATTTTCAACGTTAAATTTTATTTAATTAAGTTAATAGCAATATCAATTCACATATAATTAGCTAATGTACTATAAATGGTCACCTGTTCGCTCGGTGTTAACTCAACGTTATTCATTGGCATATGATAGACAAGTTTAATATAGATTATTAAATTTTGTTTTAAAACAGAAAAATAACTATATTTGAACTGTATGAAAAGCGTTTTTATTTTGTGTAAGGGGAATTACATGCACAAAATATACTAAGTTTGCTTACAGTTTTGTGAAATAACTATTGTGTTATTCTAAATAATTATTAACTAATGTATAATGCCCTAATGGCGTCATATATTTAGGGGTTTCATTATTTTTGTATAGTGCCCGTCTAATAATGCTGTCAATATATACTTAACATGAGCAAACACTTAAAAAAGAAGAGAGATCCGCATTATGTTCAAGAAGAGAAATTATTACAAAAAAAACAAAAAGTTGGTTATTCACAGCACATAATGGCGGAAGTACAAAATAAACAAATGCTTATCAATAAAACAATTTATTCAAGGCTATTGAGTGAAATAAATTTGTTATAATACGGTCAACCACAAAATTGACTTTTATGTATAAACTATTTCAAATTCTCCCGAATTAAAAATAAACTGGGACATCCCTATTATCCCTATATGCTAGATTTATGGTGGATACATGATGCATTATTAATGCCTTTATTAAATTAGCAATCTTGCTTACTGATATAAATTCCCAAACCCAGTAACTTTGAGTTTGAACTTGGAGTCCAAAAAAAATATTAAGAAGGTGAATATTTTTTTAAAGGTTTTAATTACGATGTAATCATTAGTATATGTAAACCAATATTAAATCAATGATTAGAGTCATAGTATGAAAATTATACGTAACGGGCCATGGTAATGTAATTAACTTTTTATATAATAATCAATATTTTCTGTTAACATTTTTTTTAAAGTGTTATTCCCACACTTAGGAAATTGAAAAAGACATATTTAGAAAACGTATAAAAATGTGGGACGTAGAAAAAGGTGGGACGCATGGCTTAGCGGTCAGAGCGCTTGAACGGTTTTCAAGAGGCGCGGGTTCAAATCCCGCTGCGTTCAAATTTTTATACGTTTTCTAAATCAATATTTTCATTTCTCAGCTCGTGTAAGATAAAGTACAAAGCGGAGAAAACTGTCTTAACATTCTCTCTGTCGGCCCTGCTATGCGGGAGAAAGCGTGAAACTGCAAAAATAAAACGAATAAGAAAAAGTTCCGTGTATATTCACGAAATGTAACGTTTTTTATACCTTTCGTGTTGTTATTCTAGCAAAGTAAAACCTTTAACAGATATTTTATATCTGCTTTGTACTACGGAAATTTTAAATATAGACTTTCTCTTGAATATACAATACTCTTTCAAATTAGTCACCAATCTGTTGAATGGGATATCTGTAGCACCATGAACATTTTGTAGCAGATATATAGGTAGTAGGTACAAATTTTTGATAACATTTATTTAATGAGTTATTCGATATACATACTTGTATATTTCTTTTATAATGTAAATATGCGCTCTACTTCCGTAATAATACAATACAGCCGATTCCTCTGTAAACTCCCTCGTAGAGGTATTATCTTGCAAGTAGGTCAACTATAACAAATACCAATCTTGTATCCAATTTAACGCGAATATATTTTTAGCCCTTTTTTCAAAGATAAATCGTAAATTAGTTGTATTTGGAATGAAAATGTTTCAACTTAAATTAGCTATAAGAAAAATATATATTTAGAAAACGTATAAAAATTAGAACGCAGTGGGATTTGAACCCGCGCTTCTTGAAAACCAAATGTTATTCTACGAACAATAGCTGGCAAGACAGAATGCTATTTATTAAAGTTTTTTTAAATAGTTTTTTTAAAAATTAGAACGCAGTGGGATTTGAACCCGCGCCTCTTGAAAACGGGTTTCAAACGGTTTTATACGTTTTCTTAATATGTTTTTTAATTTCCTAAGTGTGCGAATAACACTTAAAAAAAATATTAAAAAAAAAAAAAAGCTACAAGAAGTTATAAACGTATAATTATATTTCTATATATTTCTCTGGTTCACGGTGAACCTTTAATCAAACATTATGGATTAGTCTACGAGTACAGTAGAGGTTCCGTTGCCACGTAAAATATGCGTTGGCTTAGCAACGTGTAAATAATTAAATACAAAAGTGTTTTTCAAACATGTGGTAATATGTGTAATATTTACATGTTTAAATTTTATGGATTTATAATAAAGAAAAAATGGAATATGACATGATAAATATATAAACATAAGAACAAGTTATATCCATAAAAATAAATCTAAAGTTTTTTGACATAATAATATATGTATAGATAAGCTGGTCATTATTTTATTACAAATGAACAAACAATGAAACAATGAACAGTTTTATTTGAATATAAAAAAAAAATTATAATAATTCCATTACTCGTACATCATGTATGTAAACTTAACTTGAATTAAAAAGTCCATAATAAATGAACAATAAGATATAAATTATTTTATCAGTCACTCATTGCCTCATATAGTGGGAAACTAGAAAGAACTTAGTGCTAGACCGCTCGGTCTTGCATTTTCCACCCCTTTGTAAAAATTGTATTATTTTGTTACAGAAGGGGAAGCAGTTCAAATAGAGAAACGGTGCCGCTACGATTGTTCGGAATACTGTCAAACGAAAGGGAAAGCAGCCGGCTCTTGCATAGGAAAAAGTTGTCATTGTAATAGAATAAATTATAATAATCTTCCTTGACATAATGATACATTGTCTATTTATTTTTTTATCCTTTTTTAATTAAAACGTTACAAGTTTAATAAAAAAAAAAGTATGTTTGAATACAAGAATCTACATTATGTGAACTATGTATATAAACGAATAAATAGTTATATACTACTTTTAATGTTTTTTTTTCACCGATAATAACTTTGTTATAGAATTTGTAGAGTTATGTCCTATTTATTAAATACTTGGTAGAGATGGCACTCGTATTAGTTAAGACTCATTGAATTGCTTAATGGCCTTACAGAGAAACCCGTTTCATAGTAAATTTAGATCTTCAATTGTTTCAAGATTCGTGAAGAATTGTAATCATGCTTTCTAAAGGGTTCAGTTCAGGATTCAAGTCCGTCTGGAATTAGTACTTACATTAAACTAGACATCCAGTGTGGACACTTTAGATTATTTTTGTAATTCGAATGAGGAACTGGTGTCTCTTGACTCAACACACCTAAGTAAATCCTACAGTAACTTTTATGAAATCATAACAAAAATCTATCGTTTGCGCCTTGCATGTACACCTGTACATCTGGCCAAGATCAGCGACAGGGACCACTTACTGTATGAATGTAGTCAGCATGAAGTTTCCATTCTCCACTTTCTTATTCTTCGTCCCCTTAATGTTTAATGTTTGTTAATGTGAATGTTTGGTCTTTTATGTAATTTTATTTATTACTAACTTCTTATCTTGTGTATATTGTAAATAGTTATTTTGTTATAGGTGAAAGTCGCTGTATTGTTACACTTATCAACATGCAATCGATTATAGTATAACCGTGTCTCTCTTTTACAGATCAATCATTCTTCTTCTCTCGTTGAATCATGAAAACAATAAAAAAAAAAAAAAAAAAAAAAAAAAAAAAAAAAAAAAAAAAAAAAAAAAAAAAAAAAAAAAAAAAAAAAAAAAAAAAAAAAAAAAAAAAAAAAAAAAAAAAAAAAAAAAAAAAAAAAAAAAAAAAAAAAAAAAAAAAAAAAAAAAAAAAAAAAAAAAAAAAAAAAAAAAAAAAAAAAAAAAAAAAAAAAAAAAAAAAAAAAAAAAAAAAAAAAAAAAAAAAAAAAAAAAAAAAAAAAAAAAAAAAAAAAAAAAAAAAAAAAAAAAAAAAAAAAAAAAAAAAAAAAAAAAAAAAAAAAAAAAAAAAAAAAAAAAAAAAAAAAAAAAAAAAAAAAAAAAAAAAAAAAAAAAAAAAAAAAAAAAAAAAAAAAAAAAAAAAAAAAAAAAAAAAAAAAAAAAAAAAAAAAAAAAAAAAAAAAAAAAAAAAAAAAAAAAAAAAAAAAAAAAAAAAAAAAAAAAAAAAAAAAAAAAAAAAAAAAAAAAAAAAAAAAAAAAAAAAAAAAAAAAAAAAAAAAAAAAAAAAAAAAAAAAAAAAAAAAAAAAAAAAAAAAAAAAAAAAAAAAAAAAAAAAAAAAAAAAAAAAAAAAAAAAAAAAAAAAAAAAAAAAAAAAAAAAAAAAAAAAAAAAAAAAAAAAAAAAAAAAAAAAAAAAAAAAAAAAAAAAAAAAAAAAAAAAAAAAAAAAAAAAAAAAAAAAAAAAAAAAAAAAAAAAAAAAAAAAAAAAAAAAAAAAAAAAAAAAAAAAAAAAAAAAAAAAAAAAAAAAAAAAAAAAAAAAAAAAAAAAAAAAAAAAAAAAAAAAAAAAAAAAAAAAAAAAAAAAAAAAAAAAAAAAAAAAAAAAAAAAAAAAAAAAAAAAAAAAAAAAAAAAAAAAAAAAAAAAAAAAAAAAAAAAAAAAAAAAAAAAAAAAAAAAAAAAAAAAAAAAAAAAAAAAAAAAAAAAAAAAAAAAAAAAAAAAAAAAAAAAAAAAAAAAAAAAAAAAAAAAAAAAAAAAAAAAAAAAAAAAAAAAAAAAAAAAAAAAAAAAAAAAAAAAAAAAAAAAAAAAAAAAAAAAAAAAAAAAAAAAAAAAAAAAAAAAAAAAAAAAAAAAAAAAAAAAAAAAAAAAAAAAAAAAAAAAAAAAAAAAAAAAAAAAAAAAAAAAAAAAAAAAAAAAAAAAAAAAAAAAAAAAAAAAAAAAAAAAAAAAAAAAAAAAAAAAAAAAAAAAAAAAAAAAAAAAAAAAAAAAAAAAAAAAAAAAAAAAAAAAAAAAAAAAAAAAAAAAAAAAAAAAAAAAAAAAAAAAAAAAAAAAAAAAAAAAAAAAAAAAAAAAAAAAAAAAAAAAAAAAAAAAAAAAAAAAAAAAAAAAAAAAAAAAAAAAAAAAAAAAAAAAAAAAAAAAAAAAAAAAAAAAAAAAAAAAAAAAAAAAAAAAAAAAAAAAAAAAAAAAAAAAAAAAAAAAAAAAAAAAAAAAAAAAAAAAAAAAAAAAAAAAAAAAAAAAAAAAAAAAAAAAAAAAAAAAAAAAAAAAAAAAAAAAAAAAAAAAAAAAAAAAAAAAAAAAAAAAAAAAAAAAAAAAAAAAAAAAAAAAAAAAAAAAAAAAAAAAAAAAAAAAAAAAAAAAAAAAAAAAAAAAAAAAAAAAAAAAAAAAAAAAAAAAAAAAAAAAAAAAAAAAAAAAAAAAAAAAAAAAAAAAAAAAAAAAAAAAAAAAAAAAAAAAAAAAAAAAAAAAAAAAAAAAAAAAAAAAAAAAAAAAAAAAAAAAAAAAAAAAAAAAAAAAAAAAAAAAAAAAAAAAAAAAAAAAAAAAAAAAAAAAAAAAAAAAAAAAAAAAAAAAAAAAAAAAAAAAAAAAAAAAAAAAAAAAAAAAAAAAAAAAAAAAAAAAAAAAAAAAAAAAAAAAAAAAAAAAAAAAAAAAAAAAAAAAAAAAAAAAAAAAAAAAAAAAAAAAAAAAAAAAAAAAAAAAAAAAAAAAAAAAAAAAAAAAAAAAAAAAAAAAAAAAAAAAAAAAAAAAAAAAAAAAAAAAAAAAAAAAAAAAAAAAAAAAAAAAAAAAAAAAAAAAAAAAAAAAAAAAAAAAAAAAAAAAAAAAAAAAAAAAAAAAAAAAAAAAAAAAAAAAAAAAAAAAAAAAAAAAAAAAAAAAAAAAAAAAAAAAAAAAAAAAAAAAAAAAAAAAAAAAAAAAAAAAAAAAAAAAAAAAAAAAAAAAAAAAAAAAAAAAAAAAAAAAAAAAAAAAAAAAAAAAAAAAAAAAAAAAAAAAAAAAAAAAAAAAAAAAAAAAAAAAAAAAAAAAAAAAAAAAAAAAAAAAAAAAAAAAAAAAAAAAAAAAAAAAAAAAAAAAAAAAAAAAAAAAAAAAAAAAAAAAAAAAAAAAAAAAAAAAAAAAAAAAAAAAAAAAAAAAAAAAAAAAAAAAAAAAAAAAAAAAAAAAAAAAAAAAAAAAAAAAAAAAAAAAAAAAAAAAAAAAAAAAAAAAAAAAAAAAAAAAAAAAAAAAAAAAAAAAAAAAAAAAAAAAAAAAAAAAAAAAAAAAAAAAAAAAAAAAAAAAAAAAAAAAAAAAAAAAAAAAAAAAAAAAAAAAAAAAAAAAAAAAAAAAAAAAAAAAAAAAAAAAAAAAAAAAAAAAAAAAAAAAAAAAAAAAAAAAAAAAAAAAAAAAAAAAAAAAAAAAAAAAAAAAAAAAAAAAAAAAAAAAAAAAAAAAAAAAAAAAAAAAAAAAAAAAAAAAAAAAAAAAAAAAAAAAAAAAAAAAAAAAAAAAAAAAAAAAAAAAAAAAAAAAAAAAAAAAAAAAAAAAAAAAAAAAAAAAAAAAAAAAAAAAAAAAAAAAAAAAAAAAAAAAAAAAAAAAAAAAAAAAAAAAAAAAAAAAAAAAAAAAAAAAAAAAAAAAAAAAAAAAAAAAAAAAAAAAAAAAAAAAAAAAAAAAAAAAAAAAAAAAAAAAAAAAAAAAAAAAAAAAAAAAAAAAAAAAAAAAAAAAAAAAAAAAAAAAAAAAAAAAAAAAAAAAAAAAAAAAAAAAAAAAAAAAAAAAAAAAAAAAAAAAAAAAAAAAAAAAAAAAAAAAAAAAAAAAAAAAAAAAAAAAAAAAAAAAAAAAAAAAAAAAAAAAAAAAAAAAAAAAAAAAAAAAAAAAAAAAAAAAAAAAAAAAAAAAAAAAAAAAAAAAAAAAAAAAAAAAAAAAAAAAAAAAAAAAAAAAAAAAAAAAAAAAAAAAAAAAAAAAAAAAAAAAAAAAAAAAAAAAAAAAAAAAAAAAAAAAAAAAAAAAAAAAAAAAAAAAAAAAAAAAAAAAAAAAAAAAAAAAAAAAAAAAAAAAAAAAAAAAAAAAAAAAAAAAAAAAAAAAAAAAAAAAAAAAAAAAAAAAAAAAAAAAAAAAAAAAAAAAAAAAAAAAAAAAAAAAAAAAAAAAAAAAAAAAAAAAAAAAAAAAAAAAAAAAAAAAAAAAAAAAAAAAAAAAAAAAAAAAAAAAAAAAAAAAAAAAAAAAAAAAAAAAAAAAAAAAAAAAAAAAAAAAAAAAAAAAAAAAAAAAAAAAAAAAAAAAAAAAAAAAAAAAAAAAAAAAAAAAAAAAAAAAAAAAAAAAAAAAAAAAAAAAAAAAAAAAAAAAAAAAAAAAAAAAAAAAAAAAAAAAAAAAAAAAAAAAAAAAAAAAAAAAAAAAAAAAAAAAAAAAAAAAAAAAAAAAAAAAAAAAAAAAAAAAAAAAAAAAAAAAAAAAAAAAAAAAAAAAAAAAAAAAAAAAAAAAAAAAAAAAAAAAAAAAAAAAAAAAAAAAAAAAAAAAAAAAAAAAAAAAAAAAAAAAAAAAAAAAAAAAAAAAAAAAAAAAAAAAAAAAAAAAAAAAAAAAAAAAAAAAAAAAAAAAAAAAAAAAAAAAAAAAAAAAAAAAAAAAAAAAAAAAAAAAAAAAAAAAAAAAAAAAAAAAAAAAAAAAAAAAAAAAAAAAAAAAAAAAAAAAAAAAAAAAAAAAAAAAAAAAAAAAAAAAAAAAAAAAAAAAAAAAAAAAAAAAAAAAAAAAAAAAAAAAAAAAAAAAAAAAAAAAAAAAAAAAAAAAAAAAAAAAAAAAAAAAAAAAAAAAAAAAAAAAAAAAAAAAAAAAAAAAAAAAAAAAAAAAAAAAAAAAAAAAAAAAAAAAAAAAAAAAAAAAAAAAAAAAAAAAAAAAAAAAAAAAAAAAAAAAAAAAAAAAAAAAAAAAAAAAAAAAAAAAAAAAAAAAAAAAAAAAAAAAAAAAAAAAAAAAAAAAAAAAAAAAAAAAAAAAAAAAAAAAAAAAAAAAAAAAAAAAAAAAAAAAAAAAAAAAAAAAAAAAAAAAAAAAAAAAAAAAAAAAAAAAAAAAAAAAAAAAAAAAAAAAAAAAAAAAAAAAAAAAAAAAAAAAAAAAAAAAAAAAAAAAAAAAAAAAAAAAAAAAAAAAAAAAAAAAAAAAAAAAAAAAAAAAAAAAAAAAAAAAAAAAAAAAAAAAAAAAAAAAAAAAAAAAAAAAAAAAAAAAAAAAAAAAAAAAAAAAAAAAAAAAAAAAAAAAAAAAAAAAAAAAAAAAAAAAAAAAAAAAAAAAAAAAAAAAAAAAAAAAAAAAAAAAAAAAAAAAAAAAAAAAAAAAAAAAAAAAAAAAAAAAAAAAAAAAAAAAAAAAAAAAAAAAAAAAAAAAAAAAAAAAAAAAAAAAAAAAAAAAAAAAAAAAAAAAAAAAAAAAAAAAAAAAAAAAAAAAAAAAAAAAAAAAAAAAAAAAAAAAAAAAAAAAAAAAAAAAAAAAAAAAAAAAAAAAAAAAAAAAAAAAAAAAAAAAAAAAAAAAAAAAAAAAAAAAAAAAAAAAAAAAAAAAAAAAAAAAAAAAAAAAAAAAAAAAAAAAAAAAAAAAAAAAAAAAAAAAAAAAAAAAAAAAAAAAAAAAAAAAAAAAAAAAAAAAAAAAAAAAAAAAAAAAAAAAAAAAAAAAAAAAAAAAAAAAAAAAAAAAAAAAAAAAAAAAAAAAAAAAAAAAAAAAAAAAAAAAAAAAAAAAAAAAAAAAAAAAAAAAAAAAAAAAAAAAAAAAAAAAAAAAAAAAAAAAAAATTTTTTTTAAATCTAACGTTTTCTTACAACAGGCAAGAATAAATTTCATTTCGTCACGCTTAGCTTTCAGTTTAATTTTAGCCATCACATAAAAAGTTTTTGAAGTTACAAAAGCCGCAAATCACTCAAAGTACCTGTAACGTAGTTAAGTTAAGAACCGTAGTGCTTATAATAAAGCATTTTTTTGCGTATTCCAAATTTAACTTTAACAGTTTTTCGCTATCCTGCTCATCCTGGCAAAGATATAAGGTTCATGTTTTGAGAATATTGTATTGTCATTGATACGTGTACAAGCAAATCTACATGTAATAGTTGAAAATAGCATTGAAAGATTTTCTAACTTAGATTGATCCATAGACAGATATACAAATTAAGCTAATAAAAGCGTGTTAAAATATTAAGTTATTGGTTAAATTAGTTTTAAATAAATAGTTCTAGTAGAAACATGGATTGACAGTGTGAAATATATAATTTTATATCAATAAAATGTACGTATATAGCTCAAAATCGTAAAAGGGATGTCTTTAATGTATCTTGTAGTCGCCACTTTGTTAAAGCTGTAATTATCAGTCGCTTGGATACAGTGTTTCTGATGAAATATATTTACAATGTTAAACAGATTTTTTAATGAAAGGCTGTTTTGTAATAACAAATGAATGAACCCAAATGAGAGATGCTAACAACAAATGATGATGAGAATGTTAACAAAATATATATTTAATAAATAGCATTCTCTTGCCAGACGATTGTTCGTAGAATAATTTTTGGGTAGCAGAAATTTGTAAAAATCATCTCTACAGAGATGCTAACAACAAATATAAGTTGTAATAAGCGTATAAGAATTTCAACGTAGCTGGATGTAGAACGCATGACTTAGCGGTCAAAGCGCTTGAACGATTTTCAAGAGGCGCGGGTTCAAATCCCGCTGCGTTCAAATTTTTATACGTTTTCTAAATATGTCTTTTTCTTGTTTAATGTATACTTTGTAGCTCGTACATACATACATCATAACATATGAAACGGAAGCAAACTTTTGTCATATTTTTTTAGCTTCATGCTGCTTCATCTCGCATAGTCAGAGAAAACCTAACGTCAAGATACTCCGTTTCCACTTTTCATCCGAATTCGAAATTTTGTGTGTCGAGTGCCGGAACCAAACGCCGCGCTTTATCTTGCTCATCAGAGCGAAAAAATAAAAATAATTAAATTATGATCATTCCTTCGAGTGCAAATCGAACCTTAAGCCATTCACGATTATAGTGAGATGGTGGTCCACTGCGCCACAATGGCCTCCTTTCATAATTAACGATAAAATAAGGCGCTGTCTATTATCTCAATAGCCACTGCTTCTTTTATTACATTTCATTTTATTAGTCTAAGCTGATTTACTTGAGTTCATCCAAAGATTTACTAGCTGATTGCGGTATTGTCAGAAAAAGGATAACGTAGTAATTTTTATATAAACTAGCTGACCTCAGAATTAAATAATATGTCAAAATTCAATAAACATAACAGAAAACAAAATAAAATAATAATACGCAAGGCTATCATTTTTATGGTGATTGGTTGGGACAGGGCGGGGAAACTTGATTCCACAAACTCCCAGTGATTGGTCTTGCGATTTGTTTATCGTTATCGCTAATATTGGGGAAATTGTAGGTACTTAAAAACATATGGTAAGTCTGTTGGAATCATCGGTATACGCGGGATTGAGACATCCTCTTCTTTCTACTTTCCCCTGATGATAGTCACTTTGATGTCATTAGCTTATTCAGTCAGTCTTGTTACATTGCACACTCAAGGTTGATTAATGTTCCGCAGCATTATGAAAATTGATCGTAGTTTAAATTTTACGTTGTGAGTTAAGTTTCGGAATCATACTAAATTCAAAAATTCTGTAGGAATTGCACTAATAATGAAAAGAACTATCCCGGGACCTGGTGTCATTTCCTTAATCTTTACAAATTTGTTGAAAATAAATGACATATTTGTTGTCAAATATTTCTAGCGCAGAAACATTCTTCGAATTTCTTTTCTTTACATTTTCTGACCTTTTAAACCTTTTTCATCAATCATTTTTGTCGTTTCATTTTTATAAATAATAATACAGATAAAGACATATTTAGAAAACGTATAAAATTTTTTGTGTGGGAATAACACTTTAAAAAATGTTAACAAAATATATAAATAATATAGATATTATAATGATATTTTAACGAACAAATACTAAGGTCTAGAATCTGACTAATAATGTAAACTTATCTTATCATTAATGTGCAAAATATAGGTATAATACTAGTAAAACATTAAGCGATCAATACAATTCAATCAATGCGCGTCTATCGTTGGTAACGGTACGGGCAAGGAAAAACAGTCATAGAATATTTTTAAATCTGTAATTTGTATTTTTTTTGTTTGTCTGTTTGTATCTGCGTAATTATAATTATTATTAGCTTATTATAATTTTGGCTTAAATATCACATCATAAAGTCCGAGCAAACATAGCTTGGGGCATAAACTAGTTAAAGAATTAGTAATTAATTCTCTTACATAAAACAACGTGGAATATTTAAAACAGATTTTCCTTATTAAAGATGTCACTTAAAAGATAAATGTTTTTAGTGATATTAACAGTCATTATATCTAATACAATTGTTCAGTGAAATTCATTATTACTTTAATTAACTTCCATTGTATCTTTACTTCAGACGAGTATTATCGTAGATATTGACATCCAGTCATAGTACAGTAGATATTGACATCCAGTCATAGTACAGTACTTTGTTTGCACGAAGCTATGCATTCATTGAACACACAGCCAGAAGGAGGTTTCACATTTATAGTGGCCTTAGTCTCTGATCTTTTCGCCATATTATTGTAAGTATCTGCAAATAAAGGCAAGCATATTGTTACATGCATTTTTTTTAACTTTATTTTACGAGTTTTCTGTTAGGCAGAAAAAGAGAACAACGAGTCAATTTTTAAGAACGAGTCAATTTTCCCCGATCATTATCTATCTGATAGACACTCTACAGGCGTGCCACGGATTCCTGTAAAGTCAAGTTAAAATTTTCTATAATATATTTTCTAATACTAAAATAAGTTTCATTTAAAAATTGACAATTTTTTACGAATAGTTTTGTTATATATATTTTTTTTAATTAATCATTTATTATTATCGTATACAAGGGAAAGGGAGATTATATTACTGGAATATAAATCTCAATAAAATAGTATATTATTACTAACAAGAAGAGTAACTTTGTGCAATTACAATTATCAAGGTACTCAGAGCGAAATACTCATTCTTGATTGAATTACACAAATTCACTGTGAAACTATTGAACCATACGTTCCTTATACCAGCATGCATCCTAGTATTCATAATTTAAATCTACAAGAGAAAGTATTATAGCAATAACATCGTTCAACAAATCGTCCATTGCGTTTTATTTTTGTCAATATATTGAAGTAAGAAGTAGCAAAACAGCAGTGGTCGCTCAGTTTGTGTTTGTTGAAATCACATATTAGAGAGTTGCAAGACGAGTAAATATTGGACGCAGAGGGAATACCCGGAGTCAATTTCGCTAGCACAGAATTGCAAGTGATAAATTTATATCCGCGTTATACAAATAGGGACTTTAACATTCCGAGTGCAAAGCTCCGAGTCGTATGTGAATGTCGCTTTTGTTTTGTTACAAATGTGTTTGAATTACTTCAGTGATAAGATTAAAGATGAAATGTTATTGTTTACTCACATTCTACTTTTGCGGAATCTCGTACTTGATTTGGCGAGTTCATGTTGACTATTCCCTCAGTAATTGTCCGAATTTCGTAAAGGATAATATATTCTATATTTCTGTTTACAAATTACTAAGCGGTATGCTATATATTTGTAATTGTAAGTTATATTCCATATTTGATTTTTTCCGGCTTTATGTTTTATATCGCATAGCAGCATGACAGAGAAAACTTAGTGTCATGACTCTCCGTTGTCCACTTTCCAACCAAATTCTAAAGATTGCGTGTGGAGTGACGCGTCACTTGAGAAGGAAAATGAAAATAATTTAAATATGAATATTCCTTTATAGTGGGAATCGAACCCACAACTCGCAGTCGCTTTTCCAGTTAGACATTGTCTTGGCTATGAATGGCCTTCTTAATTAATCATGTTACAATTTCATTTAAACATAACAATATAAGAAATAGTCTTTGTTTAAGTTAGCGTTAAGATAAAATTTCTTCGAAGTCACACAATACTTAAGTATATTGGATCTTGTTTAAAGAAATAAAATTTACAAACAAGCGTGCTTTTTGAAATATCAAATTTAATATTTAGAAGTATATAGTACAACCGATTATAAGTGTTTAAGTTTAAATAATTACTTAAATTTCTGTGTTTAAGGACAGTATACAGTAACCAACTGTGCGATATGCGCACAGTTGGTTACTGTCTGACAGTAACCGGAGGTTGTGGGTTCAATTACCACTCGTGAAAATCATTATATATATTTCAATTATTTTCATTCGCTTTGGTAAAATAAAGGGCGGCGTGATTGCCGCCATTGAACACAATGTCTCGAATCCAGGCGGAAAACGGACGAGTGTTTTGTCACTCTTTTGTTTCTATCTACCTACCATGTACGAGGCAAAAAGCGTGAATCAATCAAATGAAAGAGTTTGTTATTTAATATTTCGTTCTGTAGCCAGGGAAGTCCCCTGTTACTGCTTGTTACAGCCAACAGTGACTTAAAGGTCTTTAGCATTGGTTAAATATATGCATATGAATAAGCGGAACGAAAAAACTTGCAACCAAAACCTCTAATAAAATTATAACAATAAGAAGATAGCTTTTTAAAATTAGCTTTCAATCAGTTTCGCGTGACATGGCTATACACAAAGTGTATTGCATATATATGTATATATAAAGAGTTTCATATACACTATATATTGTATAAATTATCTTATAATATATGACTTATAAAATATAGATTAACAATTGTCTGTTAGCTTTATAAATAAATAAACATGTCATAAAAAATATTGCAGTTATTTATTTAAAAGAAACAAAGTTATTATCCGCGTATATTTCGAGAAAATGTATTTTATAAAATATCCTGGGGACTCGGAAGACAGGGTTAAATAAGTGCGTCTTGCAATTCGTCCCTTTTATTGACTATATATCTTAGACTATTCGTAGTACCATTAATACCAAGCTTAAAGACTTGGTTTAATTGCTTATTCGACGCACATACATACGTACGTTCGTACGTATGTGCCTTGCGTATATATATATATATATATGAACGTACGAGTATGTGCCTTGTATGGGAAATTAAATTAATTATAGTGGGAATCGAACCCACCATCGAGTTTTCAGTCAGACGCTGGCCCACTCCGCTACAATGATGAAATCTAACATCATACATAAGTCATAAAGTTTAAAACATCTATATCCGATGTTAAGCAACTCACTTGAGCGTCAAAGTGACCAACTTTTTAACTGCGATAATTGTGGGTTCAAATACCAATTATTAATGAAAACTGCACCGTCTCTTTAATAGAAATATGACGTTAATTAAACAAGATTTCAGATTCTAACAAAAATGTACAACAGATTGTTTCATACTAAGTTTTCTTTGGGTACACAAAATGAGTGAGTGTAAAATAAAAAAAGTACATAATATAAATTATTGAACGTATTTATTTAAATTACATAAATTAGCCTAAAACCAGAAAACTAATTTTAATATATTAACATTTTGTTTTAAATTCAATTTTCAAATGATTTTTCTTATAATAAAAACTACAAGTGGAGAAAAATACGTTGCTGTCCATCATTTAAAGTCATCTTTACGTTAATAGCACGAGCATCCAGTAAAAGCACAGTAGCCGCCACTAAAGCCTCGTCTTCTGCAGTTAGAAGCGCACTCCCAAAGAGCGCATCCCGATCTATTTTGCCGTTTCATTAGATTGTGGAAACCTTAAAGTAAGTAATATTGTTAGTGAAAGTGAGAAATATTACAAAAACTCATATTTATTAATAACAATTATATATAGTTAAAAAGCTTTCGTAATCTAAGCATACATTTTGCGTTACTGACTGACTGACAGAAACGCACAGCCGAATATACCCAGCGTAAAGAGCTGAAATTTGGTATATAGCTTCTTTGGGAGGTGTAGGAGAGCACTGAGAAAGGATTATCCAAAAATCATTTTTTAATGAATATTTAAATATATGTATCGTAAAAAAATGCTGTGGGCGACAACTACTTTATACTATATGTCCTATTTTAAACGATAAAAAAGATTTCAAAGATAAAAAGTGTATATCTATATTAAGTTTATATTACACACTTATTGACATAGTTGGGAAGAGAAGTAAGTCGATAAAGGATTCCTTTTCTTGGAAATGTTTCTACGTTATGAAGTCGTGAAGAAAGTAAAAATTAAATATTTATACAGAACGTGGGAATTTCATTTCAATAGAAATTTTAAATATTTAATTTCCACTTTTTGCATTGACACAGTAAAGTCTGTAACTCCGGCACTTAACAAGCATTGTCTTTAAACGAGAAAGACTTATATGGATATATAACGGCTATATCTATCTATATATATATAGATATGGTCAAAATAAAAAAAAAATCGGTTCGAAATGTCAAGAAAAAAATCAACATCCAATGATAGCCAATGTGGGAAACTAGTAAATTAATAAAGTATTTAACGTTACGAAACGTAATTTATAAAAAACAAAGTTACACTTAGTTTAGCTTAAGATAAAAAGATCACGAAATAATTTAATATTAATGAAAAAAGTTTCTAGTTCGTACTTACTGGGAGCTTCTTCAGCTTCGTAGCAATGCGCTATTGCGGCCAAAGCCAGCGCGATGAACAACACAAGGACTACAGACGACTTCATGGTCGTATAAAATATTTGCCAGTGCTCAACTTCTATATGGAATATCTTATAAATACTGTTAAGTATAAATACAATTTATTACGTAGATAACATTCGAGTAAATATGTATATTGCTGATTATCTTGAGGAAAAAGCTATCGTTTTCCTATTCTTTCATCAACGAAAACGAATATATTTTCCATTTATTATTGCACATTTAGTTCTAAGCTTTCAAGTTGTACTTAGTCAATATCTGCTATACCCTCTATAGCAGATATTGACTAAGTAATACCCGTGAAATTTCCGTCAAATATATTTCACATGTATGTATAATTAGTCCTGTATCATTTTTTAAATCGAGTTTAAGTAACAGAATAATTGAGTTCAAGCCTCAAGAGAGAATAGAGCCTGACTGTAAACGATTGGATTGAAATAATTTTATGTAAATATTTTTCAATACATATATTTAGAATAATAATTACTAAGTGTGTGAATAACACTTTAAAATCAAATGCTAAAAAAATACTTTCAATATTCCATTTTGGTACCTAAGACAACGTGCAGCGTTGAGTTCTGGCTGATTTTCTGACGGAAAGTGAAGAAAGGAGGAAAGTGAAGAAGGGACTTTAGGTTCTCGCTGACTGTGTTTTTTTAGTAAAAGTGAGAAAAATACCGCAACAGTGACAATGAAATAACAAAAACTATAGACATACTGTTCATAGTGATCAATAATATATAAGAAATACTTATTACAAAGAAATACGTAGAACACACACAGAAACACTTAGTACAAGGTTGCTTTTGTATTGTAAATTGCATTGCGTGATTATTGATAAGATTAAGCACATGTTATTGTTTAAGTAACAGATTCAGGGTTCTATTTTCTAGAAATGGTTTCATATTGTATATATTTAATACAATTTTCCTGTAGATTTTAACAAACAATAACATGCACTATAACGTGCAGTGACGTGATATGATGATAAGCCTCATATAAGACATTCGTGATGTGACAATAATTTCGACTAAATGATTCTTTGTACATAATAATATTTTAATTATTTTCGCATTTATTTTTTATTATGTTCTCGCTTCCGTTAGAGTTTTCAGGTTGAATAAAACCAGGTCTTTTGAAAGACTTGCCTAGGGACCAGGTCCAACAGGCAGATTACCCTCGAATGTTTTGAAGTGACGCAGCAGCTGGGATCCATTTCTCAGTAATCAAAGCCATGGTCACCGCTTACAATTACAATTTTGTGAATTGATTAAACATAGGACCTTAATACTTATTAATTATATAAAGAAAAATAACAAAAAAAAAATGTATATAGTAAACTATTAAAAAAAAATTTAATGTAACCGTAACCATATACGTTATTACAGTTAAATACCAAAAAAGACGATGTAGTCGTTTTGTTTTCAGTATACACCAATACCTCGCTTATAGCTAGTTTAGTTTTATTAGCATTAATTTTGACTGTGCGTCGTTAGATTATCGAGGATGCGTTGTTTTAGGTTCGAGTCTTTAATTCTTAAACTTTTTTCTTTGCCAACAAAGTGTTTTTATTACACAAAGACTTACGACAACAATCGAGAGTCCATAACTCATACATAATGATTAATTTTTATTTTGTTATTTATAAATTAATTGAATAGTTAATTTGTTTTAATTTTATACTTTTTTTGTCTTTTGTATGTATGTAATACAATTTTATATTATGTTTGTTTTATAAATATTTACTTTGTTCAATTTTCTTTTTAAAAAGTATTATTTTCGTAACCCTGGAACCTTTCTTCAAACTTAACATGGTTTGCTATAGAAAATCACTATTCACTTCGCGTCATTTAAATTAGTCATGTTTTTTTGGAACGAAACCACTACGCAAAGTGAGGTATTGGTGTATTTCATTCTATGACGTTATTCAAATCAATCAATCAATTTTTTCACTCTCTTGAGACGAGCCGTGGACGCGAGTTCGGTCAACTATCACCTAATATTGTTTATCTAACGAAAAATGGGAGATACGTAGAGCCCAAAACTATAAAGAGTCCGTTTTTCATGTAAAAATCTATTAACAGGTACAATTACTATAAAACACAACTTTTTTTTATTATTTAATTATCAGCATGGGTATTGCAACATCAATTTTATTTTTACATTTGTTTTATATATTAATTTAGATGACATCTTTAACCAAATAATACATTTTAATATTCTATCTAAAAACCACTTTGATCCTAACTACTAACTAGCAAACCTGCTGATGCATAAAATACACGTCTTCACTTTCACTTTTTAAAAAATATATTAAATACTTGATAGTGTGTATAATGAAAAAAAAAACTTTTTGAATATTATATGTTATTTTTACATGTTTCGCACACATGTTTCACACACATGGTGTATTTAACAAGATATAAAAACTATGAAAACTTTAATTAAATATACTATAAAAAGACACGAAATAAGCAGAATTAAAAATACAAAGCGCGGCTTTGAGTTCCGCCACTCAACACACGATATCTCGAATTCGGGCGCAAACTGGACAAGGGAGAGGTTTCTCTGACTAACCTGATGTGCCGGAAAAAGCTGGAAGCCGAAATACTTGATTTGATGCATGTGTCACGCCTCGTCTCACTAAATTGAGCAGAAGTTGAAAGAAAAGAATTCGACCAGACTAAGTTCTCTCTCCTACCTGCCTGCTATATACGGCCGATGGGTCAAACTAAAGAACGATTACATCATAAGAAAAACAATGATAAAATAAATACACAATGCTATGTAATGTTGTGTAAATAATTAGTTATAATGAAATACATACTTATACTGAAGATGGTGGCTTGCAGCAGATGTATGCGAGCGCAATGGTAGTGGGTTCGATTCTCACTCGGTAGATTATTATAGTATTCAGATAAACCACGGCGTTGAGGTCCGCCACTTAGCACGTAACGTCATTTTGTTAAATAAATAAATCATTTTAATTTTTTTTTTTTTTTTCAATTAATTATATTATAATCTTTTCTTAAATAATTTAATAATATAAAAGATTGTATAAACAGTTGTAATAAATATTATTTTTATATGAATTTTATACAACTCGAGCCTAATATCGAAAAATCCTAAAAAAAAATACAGTTGAGTTCATTCATTCGTAAAGAGGAGGAGCTAAACGAAAATCTAAAGATCATTCATATTAAGGCCAACAAATAAAAAAAAGTAAATAATTAAAAAACATAATTTATTCTTATACATTAAATATAAAACAATTTTTAATACTTTTTTTTCTATGAAATTAATCATTATAAAAACATAAATATATAAATAAATATATAAATGTTAAATATAAAAATACAATAGCATAATTAGTAACATTGGCATCCAGTGAAGGCACAGTGACCGCCTTTAAAGCCGCGTCGTATGCAGTTGGAATTGCATTCCCAAAGCGCGCAACGAGGGTACATCGAGCCAATCGGCTTAATTTGCCGTTTCAGCAAATTGTGAATATCTGTAACGAAACAACGTTAGGGACAATTTAAATATCTTATATGTTATTTAACAAAAAAAAAACTATGACGTAAAATATTATTATTTAGATAATAAAAATATTGCAATCTGACTAAAATAAATGTTTTTAGTATATATTTTTTAAGTGTTTTTTTAATTTCATCTTCTTTGAAACTGATTAACCACCACCACCGAGGCGCAGCTGACTGACTGTAATTGTTATTGGTCGTGGGTTCAATTTCAACTCGGAGGAATTAATTTATTTAAAATAATTTCATTTCTCTCCTAAGGTACCTAAGACAAAGCACGGAGTTTAGTTTCGCCACTCAACACGAATTGTTAGATTACGGGCAAAATGTGGAGAACGGAGTGTCTTAACACCAGGTCTTGATTGATTCTCTCTGACTACCCTGCTACGAGGAAAAAAAATTTATATATTTTTTTTTTATCTTATAATAGTTAAAGATAGTAGTACTTTACTTATATGAATTAATTAAATATAAGTTATAAAAGTATGAAACCTATATTTTAAACAAAATATACTATTAAAATTTTACTTACTAAGTACATCTTCGTTGGGGTCAGAGCTTTGAGCTACCGCCATAAAAGCCACCACCATGAACAAAGCAAGGACAAAAGACGCCTTCATGATTGTTACAGGAATGTATATAACTGTAAGAGATACAGCCTTTATATGTAACTCTTACCTGCTAACTACCATATCGTTTCTTGTGAAAGTAAACCAAACCAATAATGAATGATTCTCCTATGTTCTAGTACAATGCTGCTGAACGACGAAATCCTGTGTATAAGCAGCGAACTAATAGACCAATGTAAGTGATACAAGTATAAATTTCTTAGTTAAAACTCATGTATATTATATTACAAATGCAGGGGATATCCCTAGTCCCGCTATGAGACAGCGCTACAAAGAGCTAAGTTTTCAAATGAGTTAATTAATTTGCGACTGTAAAGTCTAAGTTATAAAGTTGTTTTTAAATTGCATTACGTGCGTCCTAATAACAGCTGATAAGATTAACCGTAATATTTATTCACACACATATTCCACTTTTTAGAAATGTTAAGTATATAATTACATATCTAAAGGATTTCTATTGTATGGATTCAGATTATTTTTTTATTTTCCTGTTTGTGTAAACAGAAATTTTATTATTTCCTTTTTTCCGGTTTTATGCTTTTTGGATACGGGGTAGTCAAAGGAAACTTAGTTCCAAGACACTCCGTTTTCCTCTTATCGCCCGAAATTGAGACATCACGTGTTAAGTGGCAAAACTAAACGCCGCGTTTTGTCTTAGGTGCGTGAGCAAAAAAAGGAACATATAGCGAGAGAGAACGGAGCGCCAACAGCGTTGTGGAACTCCACCCACATCCACACGGCGGGAGATAGAGGTTGGATCTACAAATTTAAAAATTTGCTTAGCCATATAATTTTTCTATATTAATAATAATAAGTCTTATTACGATATAATATAATTATATGATATAAGCCGTATTCAGTAGTCTTATACAATAGCCCAGTACTCAGTCCATCCAAATTCCATTAGATAGCCCCAAGCTAGTGTTCCATACTTTCCATAGTTCCTACGATTAAATTAATCATTCCCCTGAGTGGGAATTGAATCCACAACCAAATACGTTTACAGTCAGGCGCTGTCCCACTGCGCCACCATGGCCTCAACTATTTGTTAACCTTTTTGTAAAAAAATTGTTTAGTGTCAAAATAGAAGTTATTTATAGTTAGAACCTTATATTATAATGTACGAGTATGTATGTACGAATAAAACCTGATAACAGAACTTTTTCTTTTTTTTTTAATTGATTAAGACTTTCAAAACTTTTTTAAATTGATATGATAAGAATAAGATGGAAGTTGTATACACGTTTCGTTTGGATAACAATACTACAAGCTAAATTACGTTACTTTAAATCCAATAAGATGGAGGACAAATATTTTTATGCGCTTCCCTGATATGGATATCAAATCAAAGAGCTTGCTATAAAGTATACGACAATATGACTTTATTCTATCAACAGTTACAGCAAGAGTAGACAGTAGACTATTTAGCTTTTTAAGGCTAATCAATCTACTACCAGTTTTAGTGCTTTTACTTTCACAAAAAAAATTAAAAGCTAAATTTTCATATTGTTGATTTATTTATATTTATAGGTAATCGAAAAGGTACAATTAATGACAAAAGAAATTGCTTCTTGGCTATGCCTTTTACGTGTAATCCCATCCAATTCCCTCTCTGGCATTGGCGGCTCTCTAGTACCTAAGTGCGTTGTACAATTTGTCCCGATTGTCGACTGTATATCTCGGGTTACGAGCAGTATCATTCATTTAACCCAACCGTTACTGAATTGTACTAAATTTGTGTAAAATTTCGACATTAAGGAGTGATAACCTCCTGTCTATATCTTTTAATACTGGATTCATTTTTATGCTTATGCAAAACAAACTTATTTAATATTCATTATAAAATTTTAGAATTTAAAATATTATTTAAGTCAGTGTGAGATCGTATTCACGAGTGTTCGTGGGTTCCATTCCAACTCTGTGAAATAATCATAATTTCATTTTTATTTTTCCACTATCATACTAAGACAAAGCTAAAGCAAACTTAACACGCAATATGTTGAATTCGAGCAGAAAGCGGAGAACAGAGTGTCTTGACATTAGCTTCTCACTGATTTTCAAGTTAAAAAAAAGCTAAATAAACACCATAAGTGTGTTGAAGTTACCACGTTACGAGGCTTATGTGAGGGGGCTTAAATTCCTCTAGCAAAATGCTTACAGCAATCAGCAAATCAAATTCCGGGAACAGCTATTCCCTATAGCATTGTGCAGAGAGCAGAGGTCAGAGAGGTAGCGACCAACCATCAAGATTGAAGAGGGATCTAGAGAAGAACAACTGCTTACAACATTTAGTTATTGTATTTATTTTCAATCTTGATACGCTTAGATGGACCTTGTAACCTTATTATGTTATAGGAGATATGTAACCAAAAATAAAATATGTATCCTTCTTTTTTGTAACTTCAAATTCACCAGGTAACATTGACATATGATATTATAAGGTTTTACTCTAATCTAATACATTATAAAAAGCAGCAATAAATTAAGCTAGTTTTAAGACTAAGTACAGGATAAAATATAAACAACAAAAGAAATTTCCTTAATTAAAAAACAGTTACATAATATTCAATTGAAAAAGAATATGTAAAATACAAGTAAGTACATAATTATAAACGGATATTATGAAAATATCATAGCTTATTTAATTGTGTTTCTGACTGGTTTCCAAGAAAAAGAAACAATATTATTCTTATTCAGCCGAGTTACAATTTAAAAGTCGAGATTAAAACAATAAGCGGGATGCGGACAAGCGGGTGACTATGATAAGCTAATTTATTTTCCGCTTTTAGATTGCGGATAGACTTATCGTTTAAGCTCTAAATTAATGTTATAGTTAGAAACGCTTATACTGCACAATTTTATTCTTTTGACTTATCTAAGTTAGCCTTTATTGTTTAAGTAGATAGTAATGGAATAGAGGGTTGAATTAATGATCAGACTAATAGCTGAATTTTATGAATGTGTATTATTGATTCCATCGTGCCACTGTGGGACAGCTGGCTGAAAACGATGGTTTTTGCACTCAGGGATTTTTTTATATTTATGGTGGTTAAATTTTTTCTATCCCCTATTCTAGAAAGACTAAGCGCGGTGTTCAGATCACTCAACACGCAATGCCTTGAAAAAACGGAGTGTCATGCAACTCGGTTCTCTTTTCCTAATCCGCTATGAGGGAAAAAGCGGGACGGGAAAAAGAAAAAAAATGTACGTGAAGCAATTGTACTGTATGAATTGACAGAAGAATGACACCGCAATCTACGTGTGACCACGGACTACTGTAAACTGTCGGGTTACTAAAATGTATTTTCGAATACTAAAAATATACGCGATTAATTCGGTTAAAATTAAATTCATTTCAAAATGTGTAATAATCGACTCAAATATCTTACTAACAATTTGTTATATGCAAACAGGTGGTGAGACCTATAAGCTAATATATAAATCCTAAATATTCATACATTCATCAGTCCAGTGTGGCGCAGTGAGTATAGCTGTTAACATGATGACTGTGGGTTGTGTGGAGTGTGTGGGGTGTTAGGGACCCACTACGAAAAGTAATTACGTATATTTAGATAAAGTTCAATTCTTAGCCGTGATAAGATAAAGTGGGATGTCGTGTACCGTCACTACGCAATGTCTCAAATTTGGCCGGAAAGTGGACTCTCTACCTACCCTGCGATATAAAGGAATAATCATAAAGCTAATAAAAAACTGAATCTTGCCAGTATTTGTATACTGCCTGGAAACTATCTTATAATTTTGTTATTCCTGATTAAAGCCTCTTTATAGTAAAAAGTGTAAGTAGAATATTGTTCAGTAGAATGAACACCTTTAGAAAATGAATGAAAGGAAAGTGCATCGATTTATCCTGCACTGCTTAGTACGGAGACACTTATTGTCTCGTTCCACTTTACAGTATTAACGTAGCGCGTTAGAAAGTAAATTTATGTTTTAAAACACTTTATACAATAAATTCTTTACTGTTAAGTTTTATATAGTATTTACATTATACATTAACTTTAAGTTTTAAAGTAAATTATTTTTTTATTTCTAGTTCTTCTAATGTAATAAATGTGATAGTTTGTGAGGATTTATTGATTGATTGATTTGTTATGGTTGATACTTTTAAAGGAAAAGACATCAGGCTAACACAAAGCCAAAATGTAGCAATAAGTGTTAAATTAAATACATTGTATAAAACTGGGACATTTATGAGTTTTTTTGTGTGTGCTTCAAAAACTAAGAGTTACACGTATATAATAATCGATATAAAGTGGAAATATTAATCTGAAATAGTTGTACAAAAAAGTTCTTTATCTTTGATTTTTGTATAGATTCCTACCAAAATAAAATTATCATACTTTAACAATCCTAGCTAGTTCTCGTCTATTACTGTTTATCATAAAAATATTAGAGGTCCAAGGACTAAAAAAACACGAGTTCTGTTTTGGATTGATTAACTGTAATGCTGATATCATTGTCTTAACAGATACATGTTAGACAGTAGACATATGTTGGTGATAGTTACAATGCCTACAGAAGAGTCCACATCGTTACTCACTTTCTAAACAAGAAAGATGGTGGAGGCGTTCTTATAGCCGTATCCAGGAAACTTAAATCGAAGCTCATTAAATCTTGGCAGAGGGCTTGTTAAGATCGTTGGGTAACTGTTGATATACCTTATAATAAATCTCGCTGACTTTTTATCTGTGGGGTATATCTGCCATTACTATTGGATAAAGCTCTACTTGAAAGATTATTGTTCAATTGCCACAGAGCTTCAGAAGAACATGAATCACATACTTGCTTGTTTGGAGATTTGAACCTTGGTGCAATAAAGAGGAGTAAAGCAACCGATGAAGAGTCGCAACAGTTGATTTTTGTTTCACACGCGGGTTCAAATCCCGCTGCGTTCAAATTTTTATACGTTTTAATATCCTAAGTGTGCGAATAACACTTTAAAAATATGTTAAAAACAAATTTCTAATTTAGTAGCATACAATATACATAACCCCATTGTATACATTGTAAGTTTTTGTTGAAGAATTGTTTTAATTGAAGACATTGTAAGACAACGCCTAGGCCGTATATATTAAACATTATTCATCAAATTATACAAGGCCGAGGAGGCAAAGAACTGAATTATTTAAAAAAAATAATAATGTGCCTATAATGTGCATTACTGAGCACTGGTTATCAAAATAAGTAACTATAGAAAACTATAAATTGTTAAGTTCATTCGTTAGAGTGAATTTGGCAAATGTTGGCATATATCGAACTAGGGATAAAATGTACGAACTATATAATCTGAGGCAATGGAATCACGATCCGGCGCTCCTATCAAAGGTTAGAGATATTTAAAAATGTTTGTATCCAGGCTTTGTCTATATATGCAAGATATAAAATTTTAAAATTAGATTATAAGATTATAGCTACATGGAGCTGTCAGTAAACCTATTCCATTAATAATTAATAACATTATACTAAATTCAGATTGAAAAGTAGCTAATGCTTTTGAAAACCATTTCTCTGAAATACCTATTAAGGTAACGCGTTCACTGCCATCATGTCCTTCAGATACATTATCTATTCTAAGAATACATGTAGATAGTTGTGATCATAATTAATATGTAACCAATTCAATATTTTTTTATATAAAAACAATTCGCTCCATAGTAAGCAATATGGCTTCACCAAAGTTAATCTACTCACTCACTACAATCACTTAATTAACAATGTATGTATTTTGTGTAACTACAATATTGTAAAACTGCTGGTTGACTAAAATAAATAAATACTCGAAATGTGTCTGTCTGTCAGTTTTATAAGCCACTAAACTATAAATATATCCCAAAGAGCGTGGGATAGTTTTTGGCACGGCTTATTGCGCTATAAGCTGAATTCCACGTAGGCGAAGCTTTAGGCAGAAAGTAATTAGGTATTTATTAGTTATTATGATACAAACAAATTATTAACTAAAAGACAAAAAAATATAGGCATATGTTGAAAATTACTCCATTTCCTGTATTTATTCACCATTATAATAATAACATAACAGTCAATAGATGAATTGAATAATATAAAGTTGTTTTGTTTCATTTGATTGAAAACTATTCTATTTTAATTAAAATCTTTCTGTATATTGCTTCTATAGTGAACGCAAAATGTATAAGATAATAGATAAAATGAACTGTAGCGTGACAGCATCTATTGTAGAAATATGGCGCATACTCAAACGGAATTATTAAAAAATATTTAATTTTGAAAGGTTGTCTACAAAAAGCAACTGTTTATTATTATTTTTTACGTCAAGTATCGCACTCGTTTAACATAATGAGATCCTTTGCCTAAATTATACGATTGTTATTGATAGATTTACTTCATATTTATCGAACCTTTAACAATATATTCCGCACTAGGAAGCATCTGAAGGTACTTACGATGGTTATGGGTTCGACTACCACCGTGGAGATTGTTTATTTTTAGTATTTCACCAATTTGATCACCAAAAAAAAAGCGATTTTCACAGGAAGCTATTTTGCTGTTAAGTACTGCATATTGTAATAGACATAATTAGATAACATATAAAAATTTGAACGCAGCGGGATTTGAACCCGCGCCTCTTTAAATCCGGTCAACGTTTTTGGACGGTTCTCAAGAGGCACAGGTTCAAATCCTGCTGCGTTCAAATTTTTATACGTATTCTAAATATGTCTTTTTCAATTTCCTAAGTGTGTGAATAACACTTAAAAAATGTTAAAATTACTGCATATTGTATTTCTGAATTCTCTCTCTCAGAAATGTAATAATGCTAACAAAGTGTAAAGATAAGTTTTTGAACTATTGGATAATTATAGGAATCAAATGTAACCACATGTTAAAAGTAACTTTTTAATGTGAAATTTAAATCGTATTTTTGTAATATTAAAGTACAATATGTAGTTTTAAATAAATAAGTAAATTCAATATAAATACTCTCTTTTACAATAATATTATAGACTATTCATACAAATAGTCGATTCGAAAACACAATTTAAGTTAGTCAACAGTAGGTTTGGCAAACGCCTGAGGCTTCAAGCAAGATTCGCTCAGACGTGTTGAGTGTTTTACGTACGACGTATACTATAGAGGGGTGCTGTGCTATGTTATTGCGTTAAATACCTACTGGAACTATGATATGGGAATATACTAATGTATTTACACTTAAACAATAGATATACATATATTAGAAACTAGCGACAAACTCGCGGCTTCGCCTGCGTGCCCGCGTTCTCACTTCAATCACAAACTTTGCTTAAATTTACTATTTAAATGGTTTTAACTTTTTTATTTATGAAACGATTGTAATGAAATAAACACTCAATGGTAAGGGTAGGTACCGCAATACATCATTTATGCATTTTAATCAGTTAAGCCGTTTCTTAGATTAGCATGCACAAACAAACAGACAAACTGAAAAATAGTCAAACGGAAAAGTATATTAAAAATCACTGATTTGGATTCTATTACATTTCTAATTTAGTTTTTATATCTTTATCAGTCTTCCATGTACAAGACAAGTAAGACAGACAGTATTAGTTGCATTTTTATTATATGTATATATATTTTGGCCATATCGTAAAATAAGGTAGGTGTCTTTATAACAGCCGTTTTGAACCATTTCGGGTTCACGGAAGATTGTAGTACCCGTGGCCCTGGCCAGTGGCGGTGGAGGAGGAGCACCGTGAGGTTTTAGTGGGTAAACGGCCGGCTCAACATCTGCCGATCCGGAGTCCCACATAACCGCGTCCGAGTCCCCAATCGGGCGGGTATCCGCAACGGATTTCCTCACGATAAAAAAAAAAAAGGTTTCTTTATAACAACCATGTTCGTATTATGCAAAATAGCGCCTAGCGCCTCTATCCGTAATTCTAGTACATATTTTACGAATTGGTCAAATAAGGTCAACGATTTAATGAAGTACGATGGGTTTCCATTGATCTCATCAGCGCACATCATCATCTGGCCAATCGATAATTTAGCGTTTCATGAAATGCGGCCGTTCCATGATATCAATTGACGATATCGACATACATAACGCATCTATATTATTTCAATGAATATTATTAACATTTTTTTTAAAGTGTTACACTTACGAATTTAAAAACATATATTTAGAAACCGTAATAAAATTTGAACGCAGCGATATTTGAACCCGTGCCTCTTGGAAACCGTTCAAGCGCTCTGACCGCTAAGCCATGCGTTCAAATACTACTGCGTTCAATTCAATTTTTATGCGTTTTGTAAATATACGAGTATGTATTTCTATGAAGTTTCTATATAAAGTAGTATTTGCTTTTGCTTTTCCTTGTGAATCCTGTGAAGATCATTCTGATTTAAAAGCTATTATGGGCCGTTCTTATTCTAAAGATGATTAAAATAAATGTCAAAGGTAATATATTTTTAAATGTATAAAACACTTTTAAATTCTCGCTTCCGGTGGAAATATAGTATTAAACATTTTTAATTAAGTCTAGTTAAAGTAATATATAATTAAATTCATTAAATAAATAAACTGATTGTAATCAACAAATATTTAATTCAAAAAAATAATAATTTTGTCACGTCTGTTTTACAAATAAAGTTTCCTAAATGAAAAATATCTCCGAAAGAGCTCGCTATGAAGAATAAAAATAATTACATCCAATGAAAATTTAAATGCTTTTGACACATCAACCGTCGCTTCCGAGCGCGATGTAATTTGTCACGAGTAATACCGTCGCGGAGAGACATAGGGCGCGGTGACAACCAAAGAAATTCCCCCTTAAACGTACCTATAGCATATATGCAGCTTTGCCAATTGAATTAGTTTCAGCTTCCCATTTTTTTCCCTACGATGCAAGGTAGTCAGGGAGATCCATTTCATTCTCCACTTTCCGCCGGAAATCGAGACGTTGCGTGTGGAATGGTGGAGCTCATTTCTATAATATTTTCAAGAAATATAACTTTAAAATATTTGTAGAAAATTAAGATTTTTTATTTAGCGTTTTAATGTGAGATCTTGCATTCTTAATCTATTTAGTTGTTGTAATTAACAAAAAAAATACGAATTCAAAACTATAAAACGTAAAAAAAACGCAATATTTTAAGAAATGTATAAAAATTTTAACGCAGCGGGATTTGAGCCTCTTGGAAACCAAGCGTTCTGACTGCGAAGCCATGCGTTTTATTTCAATTTCCTAAGTATGTGAATATCACCTTAAAAAATGTTAAAAACACATGAACATGCTTCTTTCGTTATATAAAATTTTACTATAAAAATTTATTAACACTCTATTGCAAATTGTTGTTTATTTACTTAAGAAAGAAAAAAGGAAGTAAAGAAATATATATTTTGAAGAAGCTTTCTAGTATTACCTCGGCTATGTAAGCATGCCAAAAAGGCAATCGATCTCGGTGCTTCCACCTGGTTACAGCAATGAATGCGTGATATGCGTTAAAGTACTATGAAGCCACTGGAGTTTTTATAATTTCAACCTTATAGTCATTTATATTAAATTCAAGTTGTTATTGCTATAAAAAATATATTTCAACGTTACGTTGTACCTATATTAAGTTTCTTTATAGGGGAGGAATCAAATATCTCTATTATATTTCGGTATCAATGTTTATTACCAACGTAAATCGTCGATCGTCCGGACGGAAAAATCTAATGTAGATATAGAAAATTAAAGCTACAATTTTCAACTTTCTTTAGAATAATAGTTTATAGTTTTATTTGTGTGACATATCAATTATAAATGCCACGTTCTGTTGCAATTTAACTTTAAACGTTATTAAGATACTAATATTTCTTTTTACCCATACCCAAAAGGACGATCTTTGCTTTTAGTGATTTTTACACATTTAAATGAATTTTCAATATCCAAATTCCAATATATGTTGAGTAAATTAAAAAATCGTTGTTAGTTTGATATAATAATTGTATCAATTGATAGACAAATTCCACTTCAGTTTTTCACGAACTGCTGTTAATTGTTCGAAGCGTCCTAATTTCTAAATTGTATTTTCTAATATAAATAATAAAATATTAGAAAATTAGAAAATATTACAATTAGTTAATATACCTCTCCTTACAAAGTACGAATTGTAATTTAACTGAAGTAAGGAAAAAACATTCATTTATTAAAAAAAATATATATTCTTATATAATAATATAATCAGTTAAATGTATTCAACACCGCTTATTGCACGTAGAGACTGTTTGTATTTAATCTGCAATTTGCCTTGGTTTCGTTAAGATGAAATAGGGAATGTGCTTAATGTAAATGACGTGATTTGTTTCTAGATTGTCGCTTATTGTATAATTTTGTAATATATATAGATTGTTAGTTTAATTTCTAGGCGGAGGGGTGTTTATATATGCATATAATATTTAATCTGATTAGAAAAAGTGAGGGTACAGCCACTTAAGATATGATTTCATAAAAATTAAGCAGAAAATAAAGAACGTGCGAACAAACGAAATAAAGAAGAGTGAATATTCTCTCTGTCTTTTTCAAATAATGTAAGCGACACCTAAAGTTAAAAATAAAACGTTCTGTCACGGTCATCACGGCGCAGTGGGATAGAGTTTGTGAGAGTGGGTTAGATTCCTACTAGAAGGAAAGAAAGAAAGATTATATATATATTTATATTTTTTAATTTCTCCACTCTGGTGCCTAAGACAAAAGTTCAGGACAAACGCTAGGTTCTCTCCGACTACCATGCAGAAGCGTGAAACTAAAGCTGTATAATACAGATAAATTCTAATAATTTACATTTCAAATTGTGGTTGCAAATTAAGCTCATTGTCAATATAATAGCTACGGCCAATCTAACGAATTAGACTAAACTGTTGTAAATTAATTATCTCCACTTGGATAAATTAATCAATTGTCCATCCTGTATTCGTAAAACAAACCGTGTATAAATCTCTCCCGAGCTCATAGAGCCGAAACAATAACAAATGGTGGTATGTGTGTATCTGTATTATGATTTATTATTATGCCTGAAATATGTGGAATGCATGTTATAAAAGAGACTATAAATTATGGTGCTTTACATGCGCATGTCTATTAAAATGCAAAAGATTCTAAATGCATTTGAATGCACTATTATTTTAGAAATTATAATTGTTAAGGCTGTTTTTGGAAGGTATTGTGACAGTGTCTGACAGTATGCGTTAGTTGTTTTTTCGATCCTACTTCGGAGGATTTATTGCTTTGTTTGGATAAAGCGCGGCGTCGAATTTCGCCACTCAACGCGCCATTTTTAGTGGAAAGCAAACAATGGAGTGTTTAAACATTAGGTTATCTTTATCTTCACTGATATGCAGGAAAAAGATTGACACTGTTGAAAAGAAATATTATTGTATATGCTAGTTCTTTACCAAGTACCTGGCTTACAATTGCAGTTATTACAATACATTAGTATTGAAGTAACTGTTGGTAATGTTGCTGGTGATATCTCAGTAGAAGAATCTTAGTAGAACTTAACAACTGTTATTAAATTGTATTAAAATTCTGTTTTTCCTTTCTTTAAAAGAAAGTCATGCATTTTACGCAGATAAATGTTTGTTTGACAAACTTATGTGTAACGCTTCTTGAAATATTTGTTAAACATATTTCGATTTCATATAAAGTTATTTCAATAGTGTTAACTGTAAATAACATTTCTTAACACTCATATTAAATGATGACTGATAAGGCATAAGGCATAAAGCAAAAATTATAATTGTAAAAGATGAATATTCTTTGTGAGTATACATTTACAGACTTAAAAAGATCTTAGATTTTTCACCTGAGGCTACCTGTGACCACGGACTACTGTAAAGTGTTCGAAACGTCCGGTTTCTAATATGTATTTTCGGTTACCAATAATATATGCGATTATTCTGGTTAAAAATAGTTTTATTTCATTACTGAATTAATATATTAGGAATACATACTAAATTAAACATTTAACTCTACACATAAAGTATAAAGCTGAGGTATCATTATTTTTTGCCCGCACGTCACTAAGATGGCAAGTACTTGTTAACCTGTGCATGAAATAATATAACGACTGTGCAAATTTGAGGAGCTATGTCAGAAAGTAGATTCTGGCTACAAATGCTGGCATTAATTCCTGGTAGAAGATAACAGATCCTTAGTTATTGGTAGTATATTTAATATACTGTACTATATTATAGGATCAACTTAGCCCCATATATATTGTCTTAGTATAAAAAAATAAAAAGAGATTTATGATTTTTTTTTATAAAGTCTCGAGCGGCATAATTATTGCAGCATTTTGGCACCATTCTATACTGTCTTGATTTAGTTTTCAGAGTTTCGTAATTAGTGCGCCGTTATTAAAGCTTCCTCGTCAGTCCATTTGTCTGTTCAAAAGATGCAGTGAGTTATATTTTAACTGATTACTATTTATTTCCTAAATTGTTCACTTCTATTCATTGTATTTAACTTTGCATGTATATTTAAAAAAAATGTATGAATAAAAGAAATAAACAAAAAACAAAATGTTTCAGAAAACAACAAAATAGATTACTGCATTTTAAAGACCCGAAATATGAGTTTATAAATAACATATGTATAAAGGCCATCATGGCGCACTGGAACAGCGTCCGACTATAAGCACGATGGCTGTAGGTTCCATTCTCAGTCGGAGGCATAATATTGTAATAAGTGCTGCTATGGTAAGAAAAAGCGTGGCGTTGTATTCCTCCACTCACCACGCAATATCGATTTCGAACGAGTCTCTCTGACTACCCCGCTATGCGGGATTGCGTGAAATGTATAGCTACATATGTTGCTATAAATCAAGGAACAGAAACTGTGAATTTAATTCAGGATTGTGAGGGAATTGTATAATTCGAGATATTTACTTTGAGACTATAATGGACTTGGTCTTGTATGAAGAGACCTCGTTGCTCTAGCGGCGCGGTGAAACGATTGATTACGCTTCGCTTCAAGAATGCATTCAGGGAGTTACGTTAGATATTGATATATTTGCTAGCGAACAGTTTATTTTCTAGATTAAAAGACGCTTTGTTGTAAACAAATAATTAGGATTTTTAAGTTTTAAGTATAACCTGTCCTATATTTCATAGCTTTCTTGATACATCATGTAAAAACATAGGCAAAAATATAACTATAAACATATAGCCAAAGTAAAAGTTTATTAATATAATATTCTCTTTCTACATATAAACGAATCAAATTGACAATTCATAATCTGCTTAGAGAGAATTGGGTGATGTATCAATCCGTTTTCCTGTTTTCATCTAAATTCTAGTAATAATACATATTTAGAAAACGTATAAAAATTTTAACGCAGCCCCGCTTCTCTTGAAACCGTTAAAATCCCGCTGCGGTCTAATTTTTATACGTTTTCTAAATACGAGGTCTTTTTCAATTTCCTTAGTGTGGGAATAACACTTTAAAAAAAATATTAACAAAATTCTAGTAATATTGTTTGGCTACGAAATACAACGTTGAAATTTGCCTAAATAGGCCAAAGTAGAACTTGTTCCGTTATAAACATACTTTCGAGTTAGGTTTTGAACCCACTAATGCAGTGTGCAAAACGCATCTCAAATACGACGACAAATACGACGGCGCCAAGAAATACTTAAATTTTAAATTACAATTTATAATTGTGCAATTAATATCTGACAAAACGTATTATATACATAATTCATTTCAATTTATTAATAATATGACAAAAATATATGAGCTCGTATTCTTTTGAAAATTATAACTGGTTAATTAAAGCTGCGCCAGTGCCACTTTTATATCGTTTTCCATTCGAAGTAAGTGAAACTCACGCTTCAAAAAAATTAAAATTTAAATACAAATTGATTTGCTATATTTTCGCCTTCGACACAAAACGAAACGTTTTCCTTTAAGGAAAAACGATAATTATATTTAATATAATATTCTTTTAATAAGAGATTTAATATTAAAAAATATTCTCTTTAAAGTTCTTTGACGTAATTTATAATAATAAATGTTTTATAAATTTATTTACGTCACGTATACAAGCAATTAAATATGAGCTGAAAATGCTAAATTTTCCTGTTTATTACTGGGTCATTTATTTTTAGCTATATCTTAAAAATGATGCTACAATTAGATGGAGAACGTCGAATTAAGGAAAAAAGCGCGTAGCGATAGTATTTTTATTTTGTAAAATATTTTTTTTTATATTTATTAAGGCTCTGTGAACATACGCATTTATATTTGCAGCTGCACGCTTTTCATAGCAGGCTAGACAGAGAGAACCTGGTGTCAAGACACCTCACTCTCCACTTTTACCCGAATTCGACATATTGCGTGCTAAGTGGTCAAAACTAAATGCCGTGCTTTGCCTCGTACTAGAGTGAAGAAAGAGAAATAATTTAAGTATAATAATTTCTCGTGGGGATCGACCCCACAACCAATTGCATTTACAGTCAGACGCTGCGCCACAATGCGCTTTTTATTATTATAGAAAATACATTTTATAACGATATACGATCTCTAGTGACAATGATGGATATGCATCTTTTTGTCTATAATATAGTCAATCTATAATATAGCAAATACATATTAATAACAGTAATTAGGTGACTAACTTGTCTATATGTTACTGAATAGTTAAATGTCATGCTCCCAACTAGGATATATTAGCTGAAGTTGGGGGCGGATAGCGACGTAATCAATTACCGTTGACACCCTTTATTTTGCGAAGAAAACAATGCTCCCGATAGTTTATGTAATACCCTACTTTTATAAATTTGTATTCATTATATGTTATATATTTCCTTTTTACATTTATTTATTTTTTACCGGTCAATCTCTTTCGTGTGTTTTCCATACAACGTGACATTGGCTAAAGGATTTGTACTTAACTTCGGTGCGCCATAATTAAGAAACTGGCTATATATTTACAATATACATCAATTTATAATAACCGCATCCAAATGCAAAAAGCACAATGCATAACTGCGTAAAATATTGTTTTTTAAATTTTTGTCTATCTGTTTGTTTGTTCCGGTTAATATCTGAAACTGCTTGACCGATTTTGACGTTACTTTTACATTCGGGCAGATAACTGCTATAATGAGGGGTAATTAAGGCTATTTTTATTTAAGAATTGCACGCTGACGAAATATCGAGCACATCTAGTTGTACATATATGTATAGTAGATGGCAAATAATTTGTATTGATTACTTCTTTAACACTGCCCACCGAATTCATAATTTAACTGATTAATGTACTTTTGTTCCCTTACATTGATTTTATGCCTATTATATTTTTTGTGTACATTTTTTATTGACGATTTCTTGAAAGCTGTTTTTATGCACGTTTAAATACTTTCAGGTATTTTATAAATATATAGAACCACATTAAAAAAATATATAGCACTCTGTGACCTAAGCCCGCATCTTTCGCACGCTTGTCCGTCACTTAAATAGTCCTTCTTTACACGGTGCTAAAATAATATATATAGAAATATAAAATATAAGGCAAGAATTATAGATATTTATAGATTTTCAACAATATTGTAATTTATCAATATATAGCATCAAAATGTCAATGTTTTACAATCCAATAATAATATTGGAACATCGACAGTAAATTCTAGTTAGAGGCTATCTTTAGCAAATACAAGAACACGCTAGGAGGCTTCAAAACGATGAGATGAATGGAAAATGGAAAACTGTTTGTCATAATACTCCGTTTGTGTACTATTGTTGTTAGCCGATATGAAAACTAAATTATATACAAAATTCGTAACATATGCCCATAATGGCGCCGTGTGATAGTGTCTGATTGTAATATCGAGTAGTTGAGGTGTCAATTCCCGCTCTTCTTTAATAAATTATGTATACTTTAGTTAACTATATAATATAATAAAACAATTTAGAACAATACATTATATTTATTTATTCCATATTGCAGCCTAAGAGGCTTCACATATATGCAAGGCTGACAATGCAACTGATTGGTACCTAGAGTATTACTTTAAGTATTCATTTTATTAAAGCAATTATTTAATTTTTCTTCTCACTTTCTCTTCCAGAAAATACTTCACTCATAGTAGTTGTACAAAGATAGCGAAAACAATTTTAGAAGTGCAATTAAAGTAAGTAGTGGTGATTGTACAAACGATTCTTGGAGGCTATGAACAAGTCGTGACTTGGCTAGTACTCTTCACAAATGAGTTGGAAGTCTTCGACTGATATCAAGTTTTCGAAAAGAAAGATATACAATAAGGAAATTAAGTAAAAGTTAAGCCCAACTTAGAAACAAACGACCATTCTTTAAGAAAAGCTTGTTTACTTTTTTATTGTGCATCCGAATTTTGTATTCATTAGTAGAATACACATTAAGATATATAGACGACTGTCAGACCGGGTACTGGTTAGTATAGTATATATACTAGTATTGTTGTATTGTTTATTATTAAGGTTACTTTTCTAACACGCTTTTATCAGCTTAATTTGTATCTATTAATCTATGTAAGAAAATGGTCACAAAATTTTGAATTCGTGGCGCAGTGACAGCTTCTGTTTGTTTACGTGATGGTGGTGGGTTCGATTCCCACTCGGAGGAATGACTATGTTCAAACTTCTTTTATAACTCTGCTCTGAATTCGGACGGAAAATAAAGTATGGAGATACCAGGCTCTATCTGCCTACCTTGATGTAAAAAAACAAAAAGAAGGAAAATGAATTAGTGATTAATTATTTATAATGATTTATTATTAATTAAATAGTAAACTATTAGCGGCTTATTGACATCTTCTAATGAAACAATTGTATAATATCATAAATATTCCCAATGCGCGAGCTAGGCTCGGTGATAGGCGAAGGATAGCCGTATCAAAGTGGAACTGCGCAGAGCGACAAAAAGGCAATCGATGCTCTTCCACCTGCCTAAAGGCAATCCGAAAGCGTGATGTTCCTTAAAACTACCTATAAACGAAGTGTGTTCAATAAAAACAGCACATTCGCCTTGTTTTATATCCAAAACCGCTATAGAATTATATTTCTTTGCAATTCGCACGTAGCCGTATTGTTCTAAGTAATGGTGCTTCTTGTATTCCCATATTTTACAGTTATAACCGGTTTTATCTGCGCAAATTATGTAAATAAACGCCAAATATTGTATTGTGAATTGTGTGCGTATAAGAAAAATGGGTGTAGAAAGTTAATAGTGAAAATATTTTTATATTTTAAACCGTGATTTGTATATATTGACGTGATGTTACTAGAGTAATAACCCTTCGATATGTCATGTCATTTTTTGGATATAGAGATTTTGCGTATTGATGTAACTTAGCAAAGAAACGCTGTCTGCCCATGACCTTATACTTATAACCTTTTTATACTTATTTCCAATTTTAATTTACACATTACAATATTATTAATTTATACTTATTTCCAAATAAGTATTATTACTTTTGTATTCGTTTTAATTAATCGACAAGGGCAAATGTCGCACTATAAGTGCACTTTTGAGATAGTTGAGGGTTGGCCCGTCAAAGCGATTGATCACGCTCCGTCGACTTCTCAAGTATACATCTTGTAATAGTTATTTGTTTTTTTTTATAACTTTTAAATTTTCGAATATGAAGGTAAATAACCTATCCATAGCCTATACTATGCCTATTAAATATCAGTAAATTTCAGCATCTTGTGTTTTTAACGCGCTAAAACGTTTTAATGTCTTTTTTACAATAGCTATATAAAGACTTTGGTTTCTTGAAAATTTTGATGTCTCAAACCCACCACAACAGAGAGCAAGATACTACAGTCAGCTCACAATGCAAAAATCCAGGGTAGTACGCGAGACAACTAAGAAATCTATGGAGGTAGTTTGATATAATAATTGTATCAACTGACAGAAGAATGCCATGTCAGTCTTTCTGCAATTACGGATTACTGTAAAGTGTTCGAAATATACGCGAATAATACGGTTAAAATAGTTTAAATGCAAAATAAATCTAGGCTTACATGTTTATTCGTATCGATGAAATTATTTAGTTAAATATTCGACAAAACGAAATAATATAGCGTCAATTAGTTTTTTAATATTAGCATTGTTAAAGAATAATTATTGAAAAATATTTCTTTCATCATTTATTTCACAATATTACTAATGTAAAGCTTATTTTGATTACAAATTCTAAAATATTAAAATAATCTAACAGAGTAACAATTGAGATTTGACTTTCTATTTAGTTACATAATGTTACCTGAAATATTGTACCGAAATTGCCATTGTTTGAGTTTAATAGTCTGAAATAGAGTTCTCTTGTTAGAACAGTTCTATTTGCTGGTGAGTTGTTCAAATAAAATAGCATTGTACCTTTGCTTACAATTATGGCATTAATTATAAATAAATTTAATGTATTTTATTCTCATAGAGGGTTAGTCAAACAGGACCTCCGACCGAAATCGAGACATTATTGAACCTTGACTGGCGGAACTCAGCGCTACGTCATTAAATCATTCTTCTGAGTGAGTATCAAACCCACAACCAACCGCGCTTATATTCAAACGCTGTTCCACTGCACCACAATGGTATCTCACATCTTTCTTAAATCTTTTCTGTTTAATATATTCATATTTGATATTCGTTATTATATATTAGTCCAAATCAGAAACGATTTTAATTGGGGTAAGTAGGGAGACCCTACGTACGTTCGTTCTCCGTTCAGGCTACAGTACGTTCTCCGTTCAGTCTATTCGATAAATATTGCATATTAGAATGAAAATTACCTCAACATTAATTGTAACTAAAAAAAAAAAGGGATTATTCTTATATTTAAAAGCTTCTTCAAATGAAATTGAACGCATAACTATCGTGGTAAAGTAAAACAATTCAATTTTAAAATAGTTACAATAATTATCATCACAATTATTAAATTAAACTTAAATGCTTCGCATACTTCAAAATCCAATTAAACGAGTTTTCTATTTCAATGAGCCGATAATGAACGCTCGTCGACTGCACGTTGATAAGTATGATATACTAATACAGAAAAGTATCATTTTAAAAGTTATATATTTATAAGAAATGATATCGAATAAATCTATATTTATTTATTTATTAGGTAAAGAGTAGTCGTTTCTATTTTTATAGACATGCTGCCCTATTGGTTTCTTTAGAAAAATGTGAAGACTAATCGAAGCAGAAAATATGTTAGGCAGGAGAAGCTAGTGTCAAGACACTCTATACTCCACTTTCCGTCCGAATTCGAAATATTGCGTGTTTAAACAATGGCGAAAAAATGAAAACATTTAAACAAATAAATTTAATTGCAGTGCATGTTTTTAATATTAAAATAAACGCTTTTTACTAAATGCAGATGTATGTATACATGGTACTAATACTAAAATAACACTTTTTACAATTTTGTTTTGTTTGTTCTGGTTAATCTGTGGAACGGTTGGACCGATTTGAACGGCACTTTCACCGTCAGATACCTGATTTAATAAGTAATAACTTTTATTTTAGAACTTCACGCGGACGAAGTCGCGGACACAGCTAGTTTTATGTATAATATGGTCAGGATATCGTCAATATATGTAGAATTACTCTAAATATAGGAAAAATGCCCTATAAATAATTATACACCGCTGAAATAACAATGAAAGCTATAAAATCGCGATAACTAATTCTATGCTATGTACCGGCAAGTGTAGATTTTGAATTTGACCGTGTAAGGGTAGCTACGTGATCGATTACAGGCAGTTTACTCTTTGTTAGTGGAAACAATGCGCGTTAAAAGACCCTGCCTGATCCCGTCATCATTTAGCACCCTCCACCGTCATACAAATCGAAACGAAACGAATAGATAATAAAAGAATTATACATTGCTTTATAGCAAATTCATATTGTATACAATATATGAAAAATCTCCCGTGTCAAGAAGGGTTGGCAGATAGAGTATAGTGATATATTATTTCGTTCTTCATTTTAGTCAATTTTATAAACCATATATGGTATATGGTGGAGTTTAACGCCACTTTTTGTGTAAACAGACTGTCCATCACTCGTTGCAATTTTTTTTTTAGTTTGTTTATTTTATATGGCTTTTGATCTCATTTTTTTTTACATTTGCTTATTTACAGAGATAAAACTAAATAATTATTAATTTACATTTGGATGTGAATATGTTAAATTAATTTTTTGATCTCTGGAAATAATCATCGTCGTTGTTACAACGTTTTCTACAGAAAGACTATATTTATAAGAGAGGCCTGTCCCTTGTGTAATTAGATAAAGAAAGTACAGCTTAAGTAATCATAAGCTTAACATGTAATGTATGAGCAAAATTTACATGATAATCCTTGGGATACGCCACTAGTTATAATTTTGTTAACATATCCGCAAAATTTGCTAATTAACCTTTAATTGTTTTCGAACGTTTCCGATTCATGTTCGAAATAAAAAATTTATTGTTTTCCATTTATTTACACGCATTAAATTTATATACGCTTTAAGTTTATACAAATAACAAAAAAAAACCTACAAACGAAACAAGTGAAATTATAGATTTATTATTATATTACGTTAAAACGTAATGGAAGTGCGGATGCAGAGCTACAAAATGTGCAGGAATTAAATCAGATTGACTCTACATCTGTGAGTAATAAGAAGTAGATAAAGTGATATTCCGTGTAACCGCAGTCCGCCCAGCCTCGGCAACTCGTTAGCCTCATCAATCCCTCAGTCAATTTTCGTAGTGGCATTTTCTTTTTGTTGCTTTAAAACTCTACCAACGAGCTTTATACGTGATTAATAATTTACATACGTTTGCTTGTTTTACTTAAAATAATGATATAGTATTCAATAAGATAATATATATGCAATATGTATATGTAAAGCATTATTTTGACTGCAATGACAGTGAATATGGTTGTTTGCGTTGCGTTTTTTTTTTGTTATTATTAAAGTATTAGTAGTAACGAATTTCTTGTTTTAATTATATTGAAAGTGGTAGACAGATTAAATTATTTTAAGTTACATGGTTTCTAGTTTTCTTAATTAACATTCTTTTCATATAATTTTCACATTTGTTATCTAGATAGAGGGAAAGAATCGTAATGCAATATTATATTATAAATACAGGTTATTAATGTAAAGAAATTAAAATTCTAAAACGTTTCACAGGTCATAATCATATTTTTTCGCTATACATAACCAGTTACTTACCAATAACTTGTATTTGTAAGGGTATCTTAAAAATAAAATAGAGTGGCTTATCATTGGGTTTGCGTATCTAGCTACCTGAAGATATGCATGTAAAAATAAAAAAGATATACAATTTATTGAATATATGTATATTACGTAATAGTACAATATAGCGTACACAGTAGAATAATAAACTCGTTTGATAAAATGCATAAAGAATATTTTAATACCTTTGTACTCAAAATTGAACACTTTTTATGCAATTTTTTGCTAAGTTTAAAAACTTAAAATTCTGTCAAAAAGATCAGAGAGAACGTAGTGTGAGTACTCCCCGTTCTCTGTTTTTCGCCCGAATTTAAGATATTGCGTGATTGAGTAGTAGAGCTTACCGACGCGTATTTATTATTATTATTATAATAATTTATTATTGTCTTGGCAGATAAAAATAATATAAATATAATAACTCCCCCAAATGGGAGTGAAACTACAACCAATTGCGTTTACAGTAAAAATCATTGTTCCACGATGATCTGATGATTAATATACTGTAAAATTTATAAAACAAGTTTACTTAGCGTTTCTGCACATATATATTACATGAAATAGCCGTACGTACAAAGGCGTGCGCGATCGATAGCTACTCATCCAGTATTCTATTAATTAAGATCCGATTTGTGAGCTAATTTGATGATATCAGCTGTCTGGGCTCAAATTAAGATATAGTGGTTACTTGAAATTAAATTTAGTAATATAGGTTAACAGCAGCTTCATTATGTAATACAGGGTGTTTAAAAAGAAAGTGTATGTTTATTAAGCTTACTGCATAAATGCAACGAATCCAAGGGAATTATGTCAATTGGTAGCCTTCAAGGCAATCTTGGGATATCAGTCGCTATGGCGGCTTTCTCGAGAGCAGACCGTGCATGTGCATGCGAGAGTTTTATAAAAACGGTGGTTCGGTGACTGTAGCGCATAGAAGATTCAGCAGTATTCGAGGTTTTCGCCACTTAAATGATGCGGCAAGCATTCCTCTTATTAGAAAATGAGTCATTTAGTTGGAAAAGACCGGCAAAACGATGGACATACAAAAATCTGGGTATTCAAGGTCATCAGGAACTTCCTTCCACGTGCCACTCGACTGTGGAATGGCCAGCATATCATGGGCCATGACCAGCGGCAGTGTTTCTAGGTCGATTCGACATGGGCACCTTCACAAACCGCGTCTATTTTCCAATTAAAGGCCGGCAACATTCCTATAGCTCTTCTGGTGTTACACGGGATCGTGGGCGACGGTGAACATTTATCATCAAATGACCCAAACGCTCGTTTGCCCTATCTTTATTATAAAAAGAAACAAACACCAAGAACGGTAGAAAACGTGAAGAGTGTTAATCAGTCTGCGTGTGACGACCTGAAACTTACAATTCGGATGCGGATTTTCATCTTTGGTCACCGTAAGGGTCGACTTCGTAATTTAGGCAATTGAGCGCTTTTCAACGTTTCTGAACGTTTTGTTTTCGGACGAAGCTCATTTTCATCTTAATAGACACGTAAATAAGTAGAATTGCCGCTGCTGAAGTGAAATGAATCCAAAACGCAAGCATCAGAAACCCCTTCATTCGCCTAAAGTGACCGTATGGGCTGCAATGTCGGTGCGAGGAATTATCGGCCCTTAATTTTTTGAAGACAAAAGGGGCCGTTCAGGTACAGTGAATTCAGTGTGTTATATGAAGATGTTAGACAACTTCTTGGTACCTCAACTGCTAAACTTTCTTGGCTATAACCAAAGGACATGGTTTCAGCAGGACGGAGCAACGTCTAATAAGTCCAACACGTCTATGCCACGAGTTCGTGAAATTTACTCAGGAACTTTGATCTCCAGGAGAGGTGACATAAATTGACCCCCGCGCAGGCCTGATGTAACCCCTGTGGACTTTTTCCTGTGGATGTATCTTAAATCTAAAGTTCCAACTACCCTGGCGCATTTGATTGAAAATATTCGTCACGAAATGGCAGCCAACACTGAGTCCACCTGCTGAGCTGTCAAAAGTAATTTTACGATTTGATTAAATGAGTGCCTTGCAACTGACGCAAGGGTCTGCATTTAGTCGATATCATTTTTAAGAAACGAATTCCCAAATTGTGTACTTTAATAATTAATAAACATTTTTTCGATACACGCCTTGTTTTTTTTGTAATCGATCCACTAAATATAAATTTTAGTTTAAGGCACCTTGTATAAATACTTGTATACCGTATACATCAAATTAGAACTCTACATATCACAATTTAAAAAGATAATGAAATTTCCCAAAATTCTAAATTTAATTTTCCCTTGAAGAATGGTATCCGATGTTTGCTGGTGTTTCCCAAGGTGGCGTGTTATCTCTTCTTATTTTAAATTTTTATTAACTATTTCTATCACAATTTTTCTTCTCCCTACTTCCAAATATTCTGTCAATGCTCGTTGTACAATTTTGCATAATATATAGAGCAAAGCTTTAGGCCTAACGATAAATAATGGGTCGTCTAAGGCTTATATGTCAAATTTCTTTGAATGAATTACCTAATATATCGTTTTATGGAATAACAGCGCCTTTTCAGAAAAGGTTACAAACTTAGGTATAATACTTGACGACCATCTATCTTGGAAGCCCCAAGTAAGTCGAAAAATATTTTCAAATGTCGCGTCATTACTTTGGCTTCGTAAATTTCGGCCAATTTCTACTAAGGTTGTTGCATTGGCACAATCTCTCCTATTACCAATTGTTGATTATGCCTTTTGTTGTTATCTCAACCAAAAAGGGAAAGCAATAAAATAAGCTTGAGCGTTTCCATCATCTATATAAGGTTCACACTTGGATTAACCCAAGTAGGATCATAGGAGTTATGATTAAAATTGCGTAAAATGGTCAATTGTATTAATTCAACTTTGCTCACGAACATATCTTTGATAATCGACCCATTCAAACCTCACAGAACGATTAAATTTTTTGTGTGAATCACATATTTTGCTCCCTCCTCTGTATACTTTCTTTTCAAATTTCTCTCCGCCCTTCCACTTTCTACACGAATTCTCTTTCTGTTAATAATTTTAAATGTTACGCAGGTGGAACTCTTTACCCAAAAACAGTCAGGCAAGACAAAACTTTGCCGACTTTATATGTCGATATATTATATGACACTTTATGAACCCTGAATACAATTATTAAATTAAATTTAAACTTTATACAATTATTAAATTTAATTTAAAATTTAATTTAATTAAAACTTGTGCCCATAAAACTTATTTACATATGTATAATATGAATGTATATTTGTATGCACGTATGTATGCTTGGTATTATTTCATCCTTGGTGCACTGCGTCCCTTTTTATATACTCTCTCCTCTGCCCTAAGGTTGCCTGTAAGAGATATCACGTTATAAGGCCGCCTTTAGTGCTACATAATATATGATGAGTTAATATTTATGTATAGAGTAAAATTATTTATTTAAAATGCTTAAAATTGTACAATATCTTTCTTAAGAAAGATTGTTAAAATTTCATTTTGATATTTCAGAACATATAATAAAATATCTAGCAGTGTAAATATTTACTCAATCTGAAACAAAAGTGAACTTCTTGTAAACTTCACAAATAATTCACGATTTGATGGCCTCTCACTGCATTGCAACTGAGCGTTTTGGGGCGTGTTTGAGATGGCGTTAGGCTGTTAGGCTTGGACAAGTCATGTTAGTCTCTTAACATTTACTACTAAAGAATATTTAAATATCAATATCAATTGATATATTTTTTTTAATCGCACACTTAAAAAATTAAAAAAAAACATTTTTTACGTTTAAATTTATTTTCCCGCTATTTTCCTGTATTTATTAAATAACATACTCTCTTCGAAAACGATTGTTCGTAGAATAATCTTTGGGTAGCAGAAATTTGTAAAAATCTCTCTCCAGAGATACTTACAATAAATATAAGTTGTAATAAAGCTTATAAGAATTTAGACGTAGCTGGATGTAGAACGCTTGGCTTAGCGGTCAGAGCGCTTGACCAGATTTCAAAAGGCGCGGGTTCAAATCCCTCTGCGTTCAAATTTTTATACGTTTTCTAAACATGTCTTTATCAAACGAAATAGTCTGTGTTTATGCATGCCAGTAATATTAATTTTAAATTTGCTTTGCTTTGTAAGCTGCTTGAGCTATATCTTCTGATTCCGCTACGTCGAAATTCTTTTATAGTAATTCTGTAAAGCCAATGTTGTGGGTTCGATCCCGAACAAGGGAAATAATTATATTATATAACTTTCCCGCTCTGCTAATCATAATGCATAAGTACCGCTATTCAACACACAATGGTTTAGAATTCAGTCAGAAATATTCGAGAAAAGTAGAATTTCAACTGCGAACTAATAAATTATGTAAATATTATATATTATATATAATAGGTATACGAAAATAATTTACACTTGTTCTTCTAGTAGCTATACATAAGATATTTATAATTTTCTTTTAAATTCCCCTTTTACTTATTACATGTTTCTGTGTATTCCAAAAATAGAACTTTTCCATTTATAATTTAGTATGAAGGATAAGTTGAAATTTTAACATTTTATAGTCTAAATTTAAACTTGTAATGTACAATGTAACATTGTACTCGCAGTGAAATCCTTAAAGTTTGTGTGAGCAAAGGTTTTTGAGCGTGGTTAGTTTGTGTAGGCAAGTAGGTACTCAGTTCGGCGTTAGTTTATTTATGCAGTCGTGTTTGCTAACTTGCATCTATTTACATAGTGATGGAAAATATTAAAAATTAAACAAGAATAACCTATGTGTATATACTTATAGATAGTTAGTTGTAAAAATAAAACAGCGTCACGCTGTTACAGCGATTGTTTGTGGGCTCGGTTAATAAAAATAATTTAATATCATTATAATCATTATCTCGACTAGGAAGTTGAGATAATCATTATAATGATGTTAAAATATTTTCATTTTTCCGCTCTGGTAACCAAAGACAAAGCGCGGCGTAGGGTTTCGCTACCCAACATACATAGTCTCGAATTTGGGCGGAAAATAGAGAACAGAGTGTCTTGACAATAGGTTCTCTCCGACTACCCCCTTAAAATAAATGAAAGAAAAGAGATCAAAATTAAATAATAGTTACAAAATTTGGATAGTAGTAGTACACAAGTATAGATGACTTTGGAACGCATAAGGCAAATTACAGGACAAACGTTCTTCCGAATGAAATGTCATTTGAAAAGAAAGAATTTCAACTAAAAACTAATAAGGATTCTAAGTTTACTTCCTATTGTAAAATACTATTTACATAAGTAATTGATTTCGCGGAAGTCTTATAACTTTTGCACGATGTTCCATAAGAGATCTTTGCCTAGGAAGTTTACATTCTTCTCTGAAAAGTTTTGTTCTTGTGTGTCTACGTCAAGTCTTGCATCTGTCTATAAGTACACTACAATAGTATTAGTAGACTTATTATGGAAAGCTTTTTTTTTTTCAGCTTGATGCTTTTTCTGCTTAGCGGGGTAGACAGAGTGAGCTTAGTGTCAAGACACTTTGTTCTCCAGTTTTCACCCGAATCCGAGACATTGCGTAGTGAGTGTACAGAGTGACGGAATTCAACGCTGCGGATTATTTTCTCTCCAGAGCGGAGAAATGAAAATATTTTAAATTTAACCTTTCCACCGAGTGGGAATTTGACCATTGTGAATAACGTCAGCAGCTGTCACACTATTTTCTTAAAATCTGTATACATATAATTTACGGATACCTATGTATATGTGGATCACCTAATTTTATTATTTATTATTATAAAGAATTAAATTTTATTGGAGAAGTGACCTTATTAAATCACTCCGTTCTCTATTTTCCTCAATTTGGAAATTATGATTTGGTAATTTTTAAGAAATTTGAACCCTGCGATATACAATTTTTTTATATAATTTCACAGTAGATGAAGAATTAGAGCAACATATATTAGAAGCAAGGTTTTTGTGATTCTTTGACCTTTTACAAAATTATTTAGATAATGTCAAGTGATAAAAAATGTTGAAGAAGATTCGCCAGTTTCAAGTGGCAGCAATTTAACGAATGACATCTATTAGTAGAAGAGTGTAGATTCGGTAAGATTAGATCTAAGACGTTTTCACAAAAACTTTACATGTCTAGATTAAATGTGGGTAGGTACTAGAAATGAAATAACTTATTCTGTACATTTCATATTTGACAGAATCTGTATAAAAATTGAGTGAAAAAATATACTGAAACATTCTGAAATTATTAGATAAACATAGTAAATTATGTATAGAGTTGCGTAACCGAACACCACAATTTATCTTAATTGTGAATAAATAGATATATAATAATATATACATCCTGAATTCTTCCAGTCCAGTCCGTTTATTACATAGCCATTTACTGTATTCAAAATATGTAAATCGCCATTTCATTGAGGACTTACAAACACATTACTTCTAAGTCACGACAGACAAACAAACAGACATCGGTATAGGTAAAACTAAATATTTTTTTGTAAAACAGTTATTATAATCATTATTTGAAAAGCTATTTTCACATATTTATTATATATATTAAAAAAATGTTTTCATATTTTTATTGCGAAAATGAAATCAAGAAATCAAAAGACATTTTGGCACATAGAGTAATTTGTTTCCGGTAGCCTCGGTAGTGACAAAAATAAATATTTCAACTTTATCTTAAAGGAATAGCGTAATTTGTTATTTAGTACGAGTGTTCTTACAAAAATGTCTACCTTACTCAAATCAGATCTTAAGAAACTTCAGATTACGTATAAAGAGATTTGGCTCAATGGTTTCTTTCATAATTTTATATTTCTTATTAAATAAAGGTCGTTGTTTTTTGTTTTTTATATGTTCAGAGATGTTGAATTTTTCAAAATATATATACTGTAAAATAATATTTTATAAGAACAACTATTGAGGTTGAAATTTATATGGCATATGTTATAAACGGAGAGTAGAGCTGAATTCAGAGACAAATTACATAGTAGAGTAAGTACATTAGAGAAATTATAATACAATTAAGATTATAACCCTTTAATATTACAAAAGCCACATAAACAATTTTAAGTATTCAATTTCTTCTATACATCTAAACTAACATTTCGGTATGCAATTAAAAAAACCAAATTGCTTTATGGTTTACTGAAGTGAGTATTGTTACTGGGAGCCGATTCCTTTGATATTCAATGAATTGTTTTTATTATTTGAGTCATTTAATTTCGAAGAGAATTTTTTGCCAATAAAAATCTTTAGACGCAAAAATAACTAAAGACATGTATAATGTATCATTATATTCTTTTTTTAATATATAAGATAACTTTTTGAAATGAAACGTGAAACGTGACGTCTACCTGTGATTACGGACTACTGTAAAGTGTTCGAAACGTCGGGTTCTAAAAATGTATTTTCGAATACCAATATTATACGCGATTAATCCGTTTAAAATAGTTTCATTTCAAAATGTGTAATAATCGCGAAAATCAAAGAACTTATTATATATGATAACTTTTCAAGTTATTGACTAGCGCGATTAAGATTTATCATTACGTCTTCTGAGGTCTACTAAGGTGGTGTGTTGACAGTAGGCACTCATATTGCTGCTATATGAGAAAAAATAGAGATATTCGCTTAGAGTATAACTATATATGCCTATATTTAAAAAGGAAACCTCTAAGTAGAGTAACAATACTAAAGAATTCCAATTACCAAAGAAAATACGAAAATATTTTTTAAATCCATAATCACCGACTGGGCCACGACAGTGTCAGGACATGTCATTCGATTATAAATTAAGCTACTTTTATATTTTTGTACCTTTAAATAATATAACAGACTACTAAATTAATAATTCTTAAGTTTTTGAGAATAGTTAATGTTTGAAATTAAAATTCGATGTGTAATATCATTAGCCTATAAGTAGCTTGACTTTGCATATTTAAACTGGTAAAGTGCAGTTTCATGTCTCCGCGGCTCAGGGACAAAACCTTGTCACCCAAAATACTGTTTATATAACGTACAATATTATAATATACACGTAGGTACTATAAGGATTTTATTTTTAATTATCTTATCATATTTAAATTGGGTTCCGATACTTATATGTAAAGTTTAAAATTTTGGCAGCAAGTTCCCTGCTTTCTGACGGACTGTCTTAACATAAGGTTGTGGAAGGAAGCATTACTTTACTATGTGAGTGAAAGCAAGAAGCTTTAGATACTCATTATATTCATTGATTTTAGACCAGATTTTTATATTATATATTTCCTTTCCCTATTGGAAGACAGGCGTAATCTGTATTCATAAGTGATTCTCGTCTATCCTGTTTGATATAAAGAGGTATGGTAAGCTAGTTTATATTAAATCATATATTATTATATAACAATTCTCAAATACGGAAAGTTTATAGGTAAGTTTATATATTGAATTTTTAACATCAAGAGATATTTAAATTTGAATCTGTTACCAAAAATATTCTTAAATGAACATTTCAACAGTAGAGGTAATATGTGAGTATTGATCGGTACGGTACATACGTCGGATTCGGCGTCAGTAGATTGACTTTGCATACTTAAGTTCGACCCAGTGCAGTTTCGTGCCAGCTGCATTGACAATATACGTCGCCTAATCAAATTGCTGAAACGTTTTAATTTTATTTTCAATAAAAATACAAAATATTCTATACGATTAGGACGTCTGTGTATCAGTTAGAAAATGTCTCTCTTAAAATAGTAAATTTTATTACAGCTTTTTTCTTTTTAGTTATTGTAATAAAATATACAGCAGTAGTGGTCAAAGGGTCAATTGGAAATTTTGAGAGGCGCAATTTAAAAAAATAAAATTAACGGGAAAAAATTTTGGGCAAAGAAAACCACTACCTCGTTTATTTTAAACCTAAAACTCAGTAGAAATCGAAGTGGTAACTCGAAGTTACTCGGAGTTATCAATCGCATACACAAATCGTCGTAATAAAATTGTCAAATTAACGTGAATTTGTAACTGTGCCTCTCTGGTGTTTTATGTAATAAACTGACATACATATGCCTTATCTATTTATATCGGTCAAACAAGTCTTATAGTTTATAAAACTTTATAGTTCAACATACAAAACTATAATTCCACCATCAACACTTTATACTGAATTCCTATATAAAAAAACTATTTCCTACACAAAAAAAAGGAAAATTCTGAACAAATTGGCACTGTCAACTGAAAGCGCAACACAAAGAGTGCAAGTGCTACTTGCTGCAATATACTAGGATCGTATTAATCAGAGCGAGGCGTAATTGACGTGTCTCCAATGGGCTAATAACGATTGCTTCGAACTCAGTTAACGATGAATTAGATACATGATTGCTTTATGCTGTACTGGGTATGATTAAAGTTTGACGACGTGTGGACGAGCTTATATTAGTCCCTTATGAGAGCGTATATTGCCCCCTTGTCTATTTTGGGGCAGACAAGTTTCATTATTAATTTGTCATACGGTTTTATTTGAAAAATAATGAAATTTCGGATTTTCTAGGATTTTTCCCCAAATTTTGAATATTTTGTTAACGTGTTCTTAAATAGATGGTCAAGCTAAGTTCTCTCTGACTATCAGTCTGTCTGGGAAAAGCAGGCCATGATGGCACAGTGGGACAGTATCTGACTGGAAAGGTGATTGGTTGTGGGTTCAATTTTCACGCAGGGGAATGTATATATTTAAAATATTTTCTCCGTTATGGTTCGAAGACAAAGCACGGCGTCTAGTTCCACAATATCGAAAGTCACAACTACATAATATAAGATTCCGTATCACATACATATTTAATGCAATTTTATGATAAGTTACCGTGCTTGGATGAAATTTAAAAAAGCAATCGACTTTAAATCTAATGTTTACATAATACCCACACGTTAAAGCAATTTGGAATTGTTTATTTTTTCTTTAGTTTTCCTTTAAGTAAGTTTCCTAATCTCTGATATACTAAATACAAACAAACAAGATTGAATTTTTTTTAATTTGCATTTTTGAGAATATATTTTGGTATACTTCCCTTAATATTTAGTGTTTATTCCATTTCAATAGATTCATAAACAAAAAAGTTACAATAATATAAATTATAAATTTAAACAAAGTTTTTTATTTATGCAAAAACACGAAATAGTTTAGTCGTGTAGTATTTACAGTGGGATTTTCCGAGGCAAAAATTACATATGATTTGATCGTTGACGGTTTCTACTGTAATATAAAGCGATGCGCGTTGCTTTTACGTAACTCATGTATTAAACATGAAGAGCGCACAATTCTTGTCATTTTCCATTCTTTTAATTTTGTTTTTGCTGATATTACCTAGTTCATGGTGTAATGATAGTGCAAAAGATGGGAATATTGGTTTGTAAGACTGTTTGCTTATATAACTTTACAAAAAATTAATTTATTTTAGTTTTTTTCTTTTCCGTCACTCAGCTTCTAATACAGACGGAAAGCGGAGAACGGATTGTCATGACATTAAATTCTCTTTGTGTAAACAGTTTTGCGGGATAAAGTGTGAAGCTGAAGAAGTTCTATTAGAAAAAAGTTTGTGCGTTATTTTAATTGTAGGTTCAATAATTGGAGCCGCCGGGGTTCACAGACGGTTGTAGTCTCTGTGGCCCGGGCCAGTGGCGGTCAAGGTGGAACACCGTTAGGTTTTAGTGGGTATAGTCCGAAATCCCACATAAGCGCGTCCGAGTCCCTAATCGAGTGGGTATCCGTAACGGATTTGCACTCGAAAAAAAACATTGCATATTGATATTATTTAGCGGTAGTCTTATTTGATTTTAAGGAATTATATTAAAAATTCACATTACCAAAGTACTCATATTTGTATAGCTTGTCATATTAAAAGTTTTAAGTAATATTTTCTAAATACTTATCTAACGATATGATATATTTTATAAACATAATTTATTTTCCAGTTGCGGGCAATCGTAGATACTGTACCAGTAGAAGCTGTCAGGAGTCGTGCAGAGCTATGAATTACAGAGTGGGACGGTGTAATGGGAACGGTGTGTGTGTATGTTCACGAAGAAAGTAATAAAAGTTGTAGCAGCATAATTGTAAATTAAAATTAAATCATTTTATACACCCGTAAATTTTAATATTTATGCATCACTATTGTGAGTCACATTATTATTATATTTGTAAAGAAATTTAGTTTAGAGTCCTGTTTCAAAGTATCTATAGATAAATGACGCATAATTAGTAAATTTCAAGTAGAATAATTAGTAGATTTAAAAAGGTCTACAGAGGAAACAAAAAGGACTCGTTTTTAATTAAATTATTTATGCAAACATCAAAATATGCAATTTAATTGTACCGTAGCAATTGCAGTTTTTTTCTCATTTAGTACTAATTTAAAATTATACATAATTATCAGTACCATACCATATATAATATAAAATAAAGTAATTTGTTACGAGCAAGTTAACCTAATTAATATTTTGTTCAAATAACTGAATCGTATATCTAATCCCTTGGCACAAATTGACTAACACAGTTTAAGCTAGCTCCAGACCTACAAATCGAGCTGTACAGACAATTATATACTTAAGACTCTTTGTACGAGTAATTCGTTACTTAAAATATTTTTTGTTTGTACATTTACGTGACTGTGTAATTCTATTTTTAATTTGTTTTATTTATGTAACCCAATGTAAGTAATAATTTAGTTTAAAAAGAAACTAAAAGGAATACGCTTTTTGTAATTAAATTATATAACAAAATATTATATTATTATCAGATCTGCAAATTTATAAGAAAATCGGACGGCAAGATACCGTGTCAAAATAGCGATGCAACACATCTTGACTGATTCACAACTACTTATTATTATGACAATGATAACATTAAGTTGAAAATATCAAAATATTCTATTTTGACCTACTTGCTGCCTAGACGGCTTAGCTTTATGCTACGGATTGACTTATTACTAGGTACTAGTTTTAGTGTGTTATATTCCCCTTAATACCCTTAAATGTTACATTACCATTATAATAGTACCAACGTTTAATATAAAATACTGTATCTTTATTTGTTGTAGCGCAGGGGAACAAGGTTGATTTTCATACTAAACACACTATGTCCCCAAGGAGTACAACGGTAGGGAATTACAATGCAGAGTTTTCAAATTGCGCTAAAATTATTATGAAAACATTGCAGCTACATTTGAAAAATGTTTTAAAAAAATATCTATATGGATTTTTAACAAACTTTTTCTTCATTTAAACTCAAAGGAGTACCTTAAATGTTAATTGCCCCATTTAAAGAAATGTATGGAAAAATTAGAATTTTTGCTTTACAATTTTCATACTTATCTTCATTAGCTGAATAGGGAAGAGAATTTGTCACTAACAGCTTCTCTAAGATAAGTTAATATATTGATGATGACCATACTTTTCAATTAAGATGAATTATTATCGTATCAAAAAGTAAAATGATTTAATATTTATTTTTTGTGTCTGACTTTAACATTGTTAGTATATATTTTATAAATAAATACAAGTAAATACATATTACTGTAACTCCATAAAGCTTAGCAACACCATTATGTCACTTGTAACTTAAATAAGAAAATAAAATTTAAGCCCATTTCGGTTTCAACACAAGAATTACCGAACCTAACTCTTAAAGCCAGTAACATGTCAAAGACAGTGGACTGGAACAAACCAAGTCCATACAATCCTCTTACTGGCTGATACGTCGCTTTTAAAAGAGATTGTGGCCAAGGAAACTTCTATTTGAAAATAGCTCTCTTAGTTGATTGAATTTAAGCTAACTAAGCATTTTGTATTATGAAATATATTTATTGACTTAGATGTTTTGGCGCAGTTCCGTCACGTATTTCGTATTACACTATTTATAATATATTTTAGCCAATTTTTAAATAAGAGCTATGAATTTTAAATGCTTGTTCATTAATGTATAAATTTTTAACGAAATATTTAATAATAAGTAAATAAGTAATCTTGATGATTACTACTTTTTAAAAAAGGTTGTGAAAATGATACTAGTGAAATATTTTTTTATGACAGTTTATATAAGCAACTGCCTGTACATCTATCTATATTTATACTTATAGTTATCTATACTTTATATTATAAAGCTGAAAAGTTTGTTTGTTTGGTCGAACGCGTTATCTCTAAAAGTACTGTAAAAAAAAATAACCAAGTCTTTTTTTGTACTCCATAGTCCATTTATCGAGGACTATAGGCTATTATAACATCACGCTGCGATTAATAGACATGAAGCAGCAACGGAAATCATCGCAAAAACGAGAAAAACGTTCCTTGTATGGTAGCTTTCGTTGCATACTCTTCTTAAACGGTTAAAGTTACGCAAACACTATGTATGATATAATATTTCACTTCTAAACGATCTAAAAAAAAGTCCGGTACAGTCTGAATAAGTCAGGTCTATCTTTTAAAGTCGACTCAGTATAAGCTTTTAATGGTAATGAAATTAGTTCTAAAATGACGCATTATTTGGATAGGTGTTTTTATAAACATGATATTAGTATTTATTCAAATAAATACGTCTAAATGTTCGTCTTTCATTGCAATGAATATTTTAGGAGATATCATAGTTTTAAAATAACTCGGCAACAAAATTAAGATCCAATATGCGCAAGTCGATCGTGATACTTATAAGACACAGCGTAAGTACCTAAAATAACTTCTGTTATTAGGAAAAGGAATCTTAAGTAATATTTTTTAAGTAATGGAATATAACTATTTTAGTAATTTTTATTGCATAAATTAGCACCGGACAAACTAACAACACGTATTAATTTTATAACATTTCTCTGAAAGACAGCGTTTATTTGTGTTTGTATACACAATCAAAACTGCTAAATTAATAACAAAAATTGATTAAATATTTATAGTGCGTCTTATAAAGTCTTTATTAGAATACAATATTTTTTATCAAAAGTTTTTAACATCGTATAATTTTAATACAGCGCTTCACACGAAAATTTTATTGTTAAATTCCTTCATTCACGCGAACGAAGTTGCGAGAACAGCTAGTGTTAAAATAATAAAAAAAATTGTTAACCTTTTTTATCTAACCTTTTTTACCCTCATATAATTTATTTAGTCTCTTCATTAAAAAAATTGTTATTTTTGTTACACGAATTTGTTTACTTACGGATTTTATAATTAAAAATAAAAGAATTTATTATTGAAATATTTTTCAATATAACTTCTGTCTAATTTATTAACATTGAACGGTTGAATGAACGGTTTGAATTACTATTAGAATAATATTTAAGTAAATTTAATATTTTTAATCTGTATAACAATGTTTCAGACAAGAGCAAATATATTATTTAAAGTATGGACATTCTACATTATTCTTTCCACACACTTTTACATTTTTAAAGTGCTATTTACACACATAGGATATGAAAAACATTTTTTAGAAAACGTATTAGATATTAGAAAGTGCGTGGGTTCGTCCGGCTACTTTATTCTTTGGTTTCGGACCCTCTACCTTAACACTAAAAATATTAAAATATTTAATGAATAGCATTCGCTCTTGCAAAACGATTGTTCGTAGAAATAATCTTGTAGTAGGAGAAATTTGCAAATATCTCTATTATTACTATAGAGACAACAACAAAAATAAGCCGTAATAAGCGTATAAAATTTCGACTTTGCCGGATTTTATATGTATAATTTAGCAGTCAGAGTGCTTGGACGGTTACTAAGAGGCACGGGTTCGAGTCCCGCTACGTTTAAACTTTAACACGTTTTCTAAAATATGCCTTTCATATTCTCCCTATGTATGGTCTACGTGTTTTATTTGCAAATATAACTTTTTAATCATGTTCATCGGCTTTACTTTTCCTTACCTACTAACGTTTAAAAGAATAATAAATAACTACAAGGAAAATACTTATACAAAGAAGAATTTTAAAGTTTGCAAAAGTTAAAGAACTAGCTTACCACAAAATAGTAAAGTTCTATCAATAAATGATTAAATTTTAATGTTTTTGAAAGCTTTTTTGAGTGAAAAGTTGATGATGATACATATTTTTGTACTTTATGTGAAATAATTTCGAATCACTTCCGCTGGTGCTTTTATACATGTTTTAATTGAGAACTAAAAGGTTGTCGTGGCACTGCAGTACAGCGTCTGACAGTAAACGCGACGATAGTTGGTTCGATTCTCAATCGGGGAATAATTATTTACATAAATTATTAACACAACATTTGCACTTAAGTTGATAACATTTTTTCGCTCTGATAAACATTCACCACGTCTGTGATTTAAACGGAAAGCAGAGAACGGAATATTTTGACACTAGTACTTGACACTAGTACTATAAAAGTTTTCAGCGGCAAAATAGCGTTGATTATAGAAATATTGTTTCTATAATCAACGTATACGATTAAATATAGTAATTAAATATTTTTTTCCCTTAGCATACATTTTAACATAATTTATAACTTCAGATAGTGGTTTACTGAAATAAAAATTACTGACATTGTAACAAGAAATCGTAAGTTTAAATAATTTTGAAACTTTGATATATTTAAAAAGTATTGTAAAAGCGTATAAAATACACATAGTTACAATGTTGGTGCTTTATAAAGTGACCTCATAAAAGGATAAGTAATCTTTTCCGTTCCAAGCAAGCTAATAAAATACATTGAATTTCACTCTAACTTTGAAATAAATATTGTATTACTTTTATACGTATCCTAACACACACTGTAAATGAAATTAATTTGTATCACCTACATCCTTTTCCTGCCATTATTTCAAGTATATGAAAATAAACTCTCACATATAAGTAGTAATTAAATGATTTTTATTATAAAAAGCAACTAGTAATTTTCAATTTTTTTTCTTTCCGCATTGCAGGTAATCTCATTGAGAATGTAATGTCAAGACACTCAATGTCCCTTCTCTACTTTCGGCCCAAAATCGAGACTGCGTGTCGATTGGAGAAGCTCAATGCCGCTTTTTGTATTAAATCGTATTTAGTAATGAGCAATAATGAGTTAACGTCGAGTTTCGTCCTAGCTTTAATCTGTTCAAGTGTGCTTATGAAAATCTTATCTAAATATATTATACTACAAACATATTACGTTACTGACTTATTTATCGACATAGCAGATGTAGTAAATTAGTAAGAAAAATATTTTTTATCGGTAAAAAGTGTCTCCAATCTTTACGTATAAGAAATATGCTAAGCTTTGCGAAGCGGGACCTAACACCGCATTTTGCCTAACCAATGTTGTCTCCGTGTAAGATTTTAATCGGCGAAAATAGCGTTTAGACAGATTCTAACTGCATAATAAATAAAGAGAACTTTTGTAAAATTTAATTGTTAATATTTATTGTAATAAATTTAATTTTCAATAAGAGTCAATTTAATATAAAAAATACTTGGTAATACATATATTTAGTCAAATTATGAACAAAAACAAATCAAATGACAAGTTCCTTTTTTGTAAAACATAACTTTCGTACATATATCGTTGCATTCCTTGTTGTTCTTGCAGAAGAAACCTTCATTCACTATACGACGTTTAGTGATTTTATGATTTAGCTGGTCGGGTGTTCCAGGTACAAGTTGAATGAATATACTTTTATCTGAGGGCAAGAATAAAAATAATGTATAGTATAACATATCTTTGTCAGCTAACTCAAGCAAAGGTGCATCCATGGAATTTATGAAGAAAGTTTGTGACAAATGAACAAAAAGCAACTGTGCAGTGTGACAGTGACTGACTGTATAAGTGATGGTTGTGAGATCGATTTTCATTAATTTTTTTTATGACTCCGCTCCAGTGACAAGATTTGGGTTCCACCACTCAACGTGCAATAACTCGGATTCAGTCGGAAAGTGAAATGAAAGTGAATGTGAAAGTGAAGTGGTGGAGTGCGGGAAAAAATGTAAAACTGATAAACAAATCTTGACTAGAAAAAAGCAGCGCCTGAAAGTGACACTTAAAAAGTAGCATCGGATAGTTTTAAACGAGAATGTTTTATTGATAGCGCCTGACTATCAACACCATGGTTCTAGATTGTTCTCCCTAAATAGTCCAAAGTTCCAAATGTCCCGAAGATCGGGCGGAAAGTGGAGAAAATAATATCTGGACCATTTACCGACTAATAGAATGGTATTAGCTGGAGAAAACGTGACACCGTAAATTTGTTACAGACAGACAAATATTAAATTAATCAGATATAATACCAATAAAAAACTACTCGAAAAAATAGTATTAAGTAAGAAACTTACCAGGCAAAGCCTGAATGGCAGATGCAAATATGTAAATAAGTGTAAAAAAAAATACGTAGACCTTCATGTTGTCGTGACTGTACAAAACATTGGGCTGGTAACATAAGGAATCCTTTATATACCGACAATATGAGTTCTAACAAAACGGGGAATTTACTACAAGATTGCATCAAATGCAATTATTCCGGATTTTGTAAACATCAAGCTGTTACATTCCACTTACTTTATGATAACATATTTTTCTTATCAGTAACTACAAAGTACTTTTTATTTAATATTTGCTTATCAAAAAGTACTAGAAAAAAGTACTAGAAGTTATCAAGTGATGAAAATATTACTTTTTTATGTATTACAAAAGAGATATGTAATATATAAGGATGTAAATCCTTATATATATTGCACCTTATACAATGCCACGAAACCAGTCATATATTATGCAATCAATGACAAGTTTCGTGGCATTGTCTGTTTTATAAGAAGAAGGTCATTTACAAAATAAGGAGTGTCTAAGGTGGTGGTAGCTTCTGGTTTTAATTCTGCATAGAAAATGTGATGTAAACCAAGTACTAAACATCGCTAAATTCAATTAATATAAAACTGGGCAAAATATTCGAATAGTCTATAATGTTATGGAAATGAAATATAATTTTAATAAAACATATCGAAGTGTTATAATTTATTATAAAAAAATAAAAGGCAACAAGCAAATTATGTTTTGTATCTTAAAGATAAATTGTTATTGTTTTTTACTATAAACAAATTAATTGACACGCAATGCAATTAGCATTGGGATATCCGGAGAGATTCAATTATATTAATTTTCCTTTTAACGCTCATTTAAAAGTACTTCCTTACTAATTGCCGTTTCCAGCAAAAAGTTAAAAAGTAGAATTTTGCAAGTTTCAAGGATACTTAAGAAGCAGCCCCATAATGAAAGACGGGAATGTTGAATATATAGGGCACGGTAGACATAATTTCTTGAAAACATTGAAATATTATTTTTAACGTTACCATACTAGGTTCTACCTAAGTTAACGCATCTTATATACATAGGATATAGATAGGGTGGACAGAGATAACCTAGTGTTGAAACACTCCGTTTTCCACTCGATATAAACAATCAATATAACCTAACGGAGCGAAAATTGATGATAATGATGTTGTTTATAGATTACATTATATAAAATAAGGAATATTTTCTTATTAATATATCCGCCAGAAACATCGGATATTTGTATGTTTAAATGCTCTTTACTCAATTATACAAAATAGATTTACCATTTATGATAAACTTTGGCACAATTCAATATTATTAATATTTTATACAATTCAATATTATCAATATTATTAATATATTATTATTAATATTCAATATTATTAATATTTTTTTGGGTAAATGGTACACATATTTTCGGTTTTCGCAAAATTTTAAATCTGTGTCAGCAAGTCACGGACAAAAGCTAGTATCACCTAATTTGATTAATTATTAGAGCGTTGCTTGTTATTTAACGAAATAAGCGACATAATTGGCAGAAGGTATGTAATTTTATTTATACTTTTTTAATATAATTATTTTATTATACAGAATTTGAGCAATATTTAATTGAGTTGAGAAAAAGACTTATTTTATAAAGAATTTTTGAATAAAAGACTTTAAAAAAATTAAATAGGATTTCTATAGCATCTCGCTTTACTGCTTACAGCAGAGAGAACTTAGTGTCAAGACACTCCGCTTTCATCTTTCAAATCCGAGACGTTGTGCGTTTAGTGGCAGAAGGAAGAAAGAAAGAAGCAGGGAAATGAAGACAATTTAAATAATCGTTCCCCAGAGTGGAAATCGGACCCACAATCATCGCGTATACAGTGAGACGCTGTCACACAGTGCAACGATGTCCTCGACAAAATAATACCACTTAATATAAGTACGACTAAGATAAGCTGAATATTTATGGAAAATAAATATTAAAAAATAAAAAAAATAGTATACAATGACTACATAGTACATCTCATTCAACACGCAATGTGGTCGTGCGGAAAGTGGACAACGGAGTATCTTGACACTAGGTTCTCTCTGACTAACCTGCTATACGGTAAAAAAACCTGAAGCTGGATAATATTTGATCTTAAATTATTCATTTCAGCCTATCGACGCCCACTGCTGGACAAATACCTTCCCCAAGGATCTATACACTCCACGATCGGTGACCTTGACTAGATCGTCGGTCTACCTGGTAGGGGGCCTGCCCACCCAGCGTCATCCGGTTCGTGGTACATATACTTATATGAACTTATAATTGACGGTCAATCAAATTTCACATTTTCCCATTTCTTGTTAAGGAGTAAACAGTGGTCGCCTTTCCCTTGAGAGTTATAAAAGTTCCGTTTCGTGATATATAATAGTCCGTTACGTTTCGGTCCATTTTATCTACACAAATAAATTAAAATTGAAGTGTCTCTTTGAATTATTAAAATATCTACTTTTTAATGAACATATATGTTACAATTTTTGTCTAGACAGTCGTCTGTCGGTCTGTGTGTCTGTTTGTTCCGGCTAATCTCTGGAACAGTTGGACTGATTTTGAAGGGACTTTAACTGGCGGAATACTTTTATTTTTGAATTCCACGTGAACAAAGTTGTGGGCACAGCTAGTATATTACAACGCTATGTTTGCTTACTTTACTAGAATTTAGAGGTGTATAGGTAATGATATACATATCAATAATAAATTTACCCACTTTCAATATTTCTTCGTCTAACGGAAATTCTTCATTATACGTGTTGATGAAACTTCTAAGCATTCATCACTCTAGTTGACGTGAGATCTAATTAAAGAGCATTCATATCCGAAGGAATACGATAAGTTCAAGAACACGCTGCAAGACTTGTAATATTTCTCATAACTTAATAAATTAATATTGATATATTATAATTTGAGTTATAAGTGACGCAGTAGCTCAGCTGCTACTCGTTCAGTAAACTAGGGTCTAGTGTTCAGTAAGCTATGAATAGTCATCTAGGGACATAAACATATTTAGAAAACATATAAAAAAGCCATGGGTTCAAAAACGCAAGATTATAAAGATTATAACGTATACATTATCTTAAAAGTTTTTCAATTTCCTAAGGATGTTACCACATATATTTTGTTTTATTTAACGTTTGTCATAAATATTTTATTTAAATAGGTTTAACTATAAATTTATGTATCTTTTTTATAGGATTATCTTTATTTATCTATAGTCGAATCCCGTTTGGAGAAGCCTTTATATATTAATTATTTTCGTTACTATAGTTTATTAGTATAGAATAGTAGTTAGTTAATTAGATAAAGTGGAAATGAAGTTCCACCATTGAACATATAATGTTTCTGTTTTAACTGAAGATAGGTAAAATCGTGATTTTTCACTACTCTATTTACGAATGTCCTACATAATGCGGCAGAGAAAATAATTTTCAGGCTTTCTAAAAGTATAATATTATTAATACTTTGTTCTACATAGTTTAAGATTTGAATTATAAAAGCCTCTGCTTTCGTCGTGTATACGTGCTTTACCTTGTTCACGTATCCTTGTTTATATTTAACCTTTGCATATTTCCTAGATCCATCCGATTTCGTTCCAGGACGTTACTAGGTCAACTATATGTGCGTGATATCAACTGTGGAATATTTTCAATTCAAGCTGTGCCCGCGACTTCGTCCGCGTGAAATTATAAAATAAAACTATAAGCCTAAGTAATTTCATCAGCTATCTGCCAGCGAAAGTCCATTCCACATCGGTACACCCGTTCCAAAGATTAGCCGGAACAAACAGACGAAAATTTATAAAATTCACATAACTGTGTTTCGTTTCGAAGTTCGTTGCGACAGTTAAATACCGGATCCGATTAAAGTATCTAACTACCATATTAATTTATTGACTACAATGGTTCACTATTTTGGCTTTAATGGCTTAAACATAAGATACTTACTTGATATTTTGGTCAATTCACACAATGTCTTTATAAATTGTAGCCTATGTGTTATTCTGATGTATAAGCTATATTATTGTAAAGTTTCATTAAAATCCATTCAGTAGTTTTTACGTGAAAGAGTAACAAACATCCTCACACACTTTCGCGTTTATAATATTAGTAGGATATTGCTCTATTTATATTCAAGTAATTATATTTTATATATTTTTTGTATGAAAAAACACCGTTATCAACGCGACATAGAATGAATTTTCTATATTAAAAAAAAATATTTAAGTGTTATTCAGGCACTTTCATTTCCGGAAAAAATAAAGAAACGCTGTAATATGGGAATAATATTTCGTTGGAGCTGGATGTAGGATGCAGGGTTCGATGGAGCTAGGTGGATGAGTCAGCGGTCAGAGCGACTGGACGGTTTTCAAGAGGCGCGAGTTCGAATCCTGTTGCGTTAAAATTATAAAAACGTTTTTTCGGTTCTATATCTTTCGTCCATTTTTAGATATTAAGTGTTTTGGGAAGCTTTTGTTACCTATTGTTTAATTAAATTGGAGGAATTGATAATATTCTTGTAAATAAGCGTTTCTTAGACTGGCGAGTAATTCAACTATCGTGTGTACAGTCAGACATTTTCAACTGCGATGAAACTATTCTTATTCGGATTAATCGAGTATATTTTTGGTATTCCGAAATACATTTTAGAAATAATTTCTTTATTTAATGGCATTTAACGCCAGACACTGTTCCTTTGTGGCACAGGCACGATGGCCACGGCATCAATATTAAAACTGTCACTTATTAAAATATCTCAAAAAAAAAATACATAAATATATTTTACTTATTTTTGGCTTAGAAGAACTACATACATATGAACGGGAGTGAGTAAAATATAAAGAAGCTACATAGTGAAATATCCACTTGCCTGCATATCAAATCATTTCACGCGAGCGCGCTGCACACCCCACTGGCTCTACAGATAATAAACCGTTATAAATTTATCAAAATATGTTTCTGGATAAAATACTGTGCGATGAAAAATTCTCTCTTGTTAGTTGGATACCATTTGTTTATACTAACGAGTTAACTTACGTAATGATACTCTTACGTTGAACCAGAGTTGCCTCAGGTTTTTTTACTGTCATATATATTTAACGTATATACGTTAGGTCTATAATAAATGAATATTTACATAAAATGGCTTTATATACATAAAAATTGTATCTAAATATAATATATTTTTTATTTTTTTGGAAAAAAATAATGTTTAAGATAGTGAGCTTTTTATATACAGCTTCACGCTTTATCCCACACGACAGAGTAGTTAGGGAGAAACTAGTGTCAAGACATTCCAAGTTAGTTTTCTTATACTAATAAAAAAGCAAAAGTAGGTTCGCGCTTTTTTCGTCTAAACAACTTAGTGCTTAGTCCTCCTTGTTTTCTCTCGCAACCCGCCATGGCCTTTACCACGGCCGGCAAGGAGAGGGCGCGGCGTTGAGACGCCTAGGCAGGGCACACCTCCAGTCTCTTTGAGGCAGTCGTCACAGTGATGGCAGCGAGCGTCGAGCTCCCTCCCGGCCAAAGCCACGCCCAGAATTAGCATATTGGGCCTTAACGTTTCGATTTCAATCATCTGGAAAGCAAGGTCAAGTTGGCCTAAAAGAAGCTGGGTGTCATTTGTACTTCACGTCCAAACACGGATTGGGCCTGTATAAGGCCCAGGTTCAGCCTCACATGGAGTACTGTTTCCGTCTCTGGGCTGGTGCATCCCAGTATCAGTTTGATCCATTTGACAACATACAACGTAGAGCCATTCGATTCGTTAAGGACCCAATAATCTGCAAAAAGCTTTACTTTGGCGTTGCGTAGAGACGTTTCTTCTCTGTGCTTTCTCTACCGCATTTATCATTGGGAGAGATCTGGGGAACTGTGTGACCTGATTCCTGCCGTTGAATTTTCCAACCGCACAGTACATAACAGACTGAAATCGCGCTTGCCTTGTCTATAGAATAAAAAAAGCAGACACTCCATTCTCCTTTTTCCACTTAAAATTTATACATTTCGTGTTGACTGGTGGAACTTAACGCAACGCATAATGGGTCCTTAAGGAAAATCAAATCCATATCTCTCACGCTTATTGTCAGATGCTGTCTCGCTGCACAATTATGACCTCTATTCTATTATCTCATTAAATTTAAATATAAGCACCGACAGAAATGGTTTAAATTGTTACCGGAGCGGGAAATGAAAATACTATAAATATAATATTCTCTAGATGGCATCGAATCCACATTTGCAGACACCACATGTTTTGTAACTGCGTCACGATAGCCTCTAATAAAGTATTACAATTGTTAATTGTTAGAGATTTTTTTATTATATATGGACATATGGTATAAATACAGTTTATATGTATATTAAATATAATCATTTCCCCGAGTGGGAGTCAAACCCACAACCAATCACGTTTAGTCAGACGCTGCCTCACTGCGCCACGATAGCCTCATTATACGTACATATATAAAAATATATTCAAACAATATGACAATTTAAGCGGTATGTTACAATGTCTTAACTAAAATAAGATAAATTTAAAGCGATTTTATATCTCTATATTTTAAATATCATGTTCAACGTATCCATGAGAACTTACAAAAGACCTTACACTTGCTTTAAGTCGAACAGAATCTCGTTTCAAAAGATTGACATTGAAAGCCGAGTTGGTGTGAAACCGCAGTACAATCGCGACATAGAATGGAATATTCAGAGAAAACAGCCAACGTCACAAAATGCATTTAACATACGGCTATAGCAGTGAAATGATGAATTCATCATTTGCATAATATACTTGCTTTTATGAACCCTATTTGCACATGAAAAATTCTCATAGAATTTAGAAATGGAAGAACTTTTTATGTAAATAAATGTATGTGTATGTGTATGTGAAACTTTGGTTTATACGAACGTTTTCGCTCAAATAATTTATATGATAAATGTTTTAGTTTCTCCAACACAAGACATCTAAATATGGAACTTACATATTCATATTATTGCGTGATTATCTGATTGTACTGATATGTATACAATTTGTGAAATAAATAATTAATGTAATAAGTGGCAAAAAATAAAAAGATAAAGTGAAGATTTTGGCGCAAATGTAAAAAGTCTGTGACAGACGGATTCATCACAATATATATATTTATATATATATATATATAAAAAAATCTTAAATTGTCGTTAAATTAAATAATTAAATGTGTGGAGAATGGAAAACTTGTATATCTAACATTAGGCTTTATATGCATTTATCACTGGGGTATATATCTGACATACGTAAAAATCACTCAATTAAAGTGATACAGATAAATGTAAGGAGTCTGAAACATCGTATAACACTTTAAGCACCCATAGCCTTTTATGTCTGAGTCAGGCAAATCAAATAAATTTCCGTTTATTGTAAACAATGCTGAGCGTCCCTAAATAGCACTAAAGAGAAATTTATGAAAGTGAGCATCAGATAGAATATCGCGCTACATCGGGACGAAAGCGTAAAATTATTTTTTACTACCCTCGTCAAATAAAACTGAAATACATAAATGTACAAGTAGATCTATACAAGTGTGTGTTATGTTTACGTGTAATCCGCTATTCTGGGCTGGTTTTCTGTGGAGTGGCGCGTTATGACACCTGTAGATGCCTTGTTATATGAAAAAATCTGCCATTCCCATTTCAAATTGCCGTTTCTCGAGGCAAAGACACGAATGGGGGAAGTTCAATGGCAGGTGCTAGGAATGTATGTTACATAACGACAAAGTTTTTCTATACAAATCTGGGACCGAGGATCTTTTATAAAAGTTTGTCGCATTACTGTAAAAGAGCCTATTATAGTTCTTACTGGAGCTTTCCCATGTTTTGTTTATCATACCTGGAACAAATTACTTGTAATGCTTACAAATCAAATCGTTTTTTAGTTCATGTAGTTTAACAGAGGTAATATATTGATATAGGCTATATGTTTTGTAGATTTAAGTTTCACGCTTTTTCCCGCATAGCAGGGTCAGTCAGAGAGAGCCTAGTATTAAGACACGCCGTTCTTCCAAAGGGAGGGAAGGTAACGGAATGTCTCGATTTCGTTACATTTCGTCGCGTTTTGTTTAAGGTACAAGACCAGAGAAATAAAAATATTTAATATATCATCATTCCTCCAAGTTGGAAGTGAACTCAAAACCTATCGTGCTTACAGCTAGACGCCATTCCACTATGCCACGTATTGGTTCAATAATGATAAAAAACATTATTTATTTAAATGACACCATATGTATCGCATTTTTCTATGTCAAAAAAAATAATATGATTACGATAACACTACTACGATTATATCTTAGAAAAGAAAGTAAAAGATTAAATACTTATAGCCGCCATTTCCATTACTAGAGCTAGGAAATGAAAACAATTTATACACAATAATTTTTCGAACTGGGGGAAAGGAAACAATGCTGGCGTTTACAGCCAGGAAAATTAACTAAGGGAAATTGACATTTATGCGACCGCTTCTGGCTTGCTTTAGTCCGCTGGCAACGCGGAGCGCAAGAACTGTATCCTAGGAAGGATATAAGTGCTCGATCACGAAGGGACACCTGCTCTCATAAGGACTCGTGATGGTGAAACTGCTACACACCATTCAACACCCTCAGCCGACTACGCTACTTTTGCGCCCAAGGCATAACGCCGCTTTGTGGGGGGCCATCTAGTAGGAGGAGAGTCACCAATCGCCAACTATTCAATTTAATACTCCTGAAAAGCTCAACAAACGGTAGTCACATTCAATAGACCAATACTCAGTCTATCCAAACAGAATCCCATGGACCTAGTTACATTTCTATATTTTATATGGCTCCTATTTGTGGTCTGGTGACTATCTCTGGGCTATACTATATATATACTTGTGATTACTCAGAGAAAGATCCCGGTTGATGCAATACATTAACACATTTTTATATTCTCTAAGGGGTCACTACGCAAGCTTTTCAAAAAATCAAGGTTGTTGAACCTGAATGTTTACAGGAAAGAGAAACATAATAATATACTTAAACATAGTAAACTATTTTATTACCGTAGTAAAACATAACTTACCGTAGTAGAGTTACAGATACCTGAAATTTATTAGCAGTTGATTATTGATAGTAGCTCTTGATAATAGTAATCTTATGAAAGTTCCCGTGTGGGCTCAATCTTACGACGACAACAGGTGTCACGCGATAATGACTAAACAGCTCTTGCATTTGTAATGAGGCTGAGTGGGGAACAATGAAGGGTGTGTGACGTCACAACGCTAACATAGATCACTGGAATCGACGAACTACTTATAAAATCATCAAAAACTGTAGATCTATAGAAAAAAATACAAACGACACTTCAAAGCTTTAGAAACGCCTCATGTTTGAATTAATTTAAATATTTTAACCCTTTTTTACTAAGCGCTTTGCCAATAATGAGAGTATTTTAATAATTTCTTGTGTTTAGGAAAAGAAACACTTTTGTTATATTTCATTTTAAAATACAATAACTAAAAATTTTATACTGTAGAGCGTTCTTACAATGAAAAATAATGTTCTATCTAGTAAATTATGGCTCCGGTTATGCGCGGAGAGAAAGTAATAAGACTCGTGTTGATGTATAAAGAATTAATCCTGCGAGACTCGTCCAAGTTCATTTTGAGAAAAAATATATTTTTTATTTTACAAAAGAAAGTACTTAGTAAATTACTAATAATGTGAATAATAGTAAATAGATATCTTAACTTATAAAAATATACTAATAATATATACATACTTTAATTAACATCTATATCTATCTATCTGTAAATATATATAAATGAAATCACGTTTCAAAATGTATTTTCGAATATCAAAAAATTATACGCGATTAATCCGGTTAAAACAGTTTCATTTCAAAATGTGTAATAATCGTGAAAATCGAAGAACTTATTATGAAATCACTTTTGTCTCGCTTAAACTCAAGAACGGCTGGGCCGATTTGGCTAATTTTGGTTTCAAAATATTTATAGAAATCCAAGGAAGGTTTAAAAGGTCAACGATCAAAGAAATTGCACGGATAATAGTAAAAAACAATTTGAATTTTCCATACAAGCTGTGTAAATCTAAAACCTTATTTACTCTCACTTAACTTAACTTAACTTTGAAATTTAAAATATATTCTTACTATATTTTTAAATTTTTTCGATTAAACTTCAGTCATGTCTTTATGAAAGATATTGTCAATATAATATATACTACATTTTTATGTAACACTTAAATAATCTTTAAAAATATCATATTGCTACTTATTCAGTATTTATTTGTTTTAAAACATTATTTATAGTTGTTTCCGCAGTTAAGGCTACACAAAATTTCGCCTACTTCACTGAACTTTTTAATAGGTGTAGGTATATATATATATATTTGTAAATTTAGTAGTTCTGGCCGTACGTTTATTCAAAAAATCTTTAGTCAGACAGTATTAAACCTATATACTTGCTTTATTTGCTCTTTTGAATATAACTTCACAACTATGGGAGCATCAACTACATTTAATTCCACATTACATTAGCTTCAGCAAAATGTAAATTCAGTACCAAGCATTACTTTAATTAGAGATACCCACAAAAGTACCCAAGGTACATTTCACTACTATTTGACATATTGATTATATTACAAATACGCATTAAACATTCAAATAGAATCACAAATAACAAATAAGTATTATATCGACACTGCGTACGTTGACCTTTATCAGTCGAATTCCTAACACACATGTTTGCCACACATTGTTTTTAGTCTTTTATACTCAAAAAGTAACTTATTGGCTAATATATTAAATTACACATTAAACTCAATATTATACTTCGTAAATATAAGGCTGACATTGAGAGCAAAACTGTGAAAATTTTAATAGGGGTTGCTATATCGGTATATCATAGTCATTTCATTCTCATAACGGTTACACGCGAGGAAAAAATTGCACCATTATATAAGACGACAACTTTTTCCATTTGGCCTAATCGCCCCCCTACGCCACTACACCGCAAACATTCCCCACGGAATAGAAGGCGCCCTCGTTTCGCTTTGAAGGAACTATCCCTTTGAATCATATCACTTCGATTTTTGATAAATGTATATTACTCATCAACTTTTACATTCTATAGATTGTGGGATATAAATTTTGAACTCGAAATTATTATTTTAACAAGTTTTTGTTACCTTGTAACAATGTGAGAAGAAATTTTGTAATGTTTGCTTGAAAATTTTGTCTACGTATCAGAAAATACTTTCAATTAAACAACAGCTCCTATTATTTATAACATATCAAATATTGTATCAAAGCGGTGATTTTTGATTCGAGCTCCACTCAGGAGTAATTTATTTACATTATATTTATTTTGTCGCTCTGGTGAGACAAGTTGAGTTCCGCCACTCAATACGCAATGACTAATTTGAGGGGAAAATTAAATACGTAGCATTTTGATATTGAAGGTTTCTTCTAGCCTACCTTACTTTAAGGGGAAAAACATGTATCTGCTATCTGCTTTTTGTAAGTTAAATTAGTTTACTTTAAGCTAGATTAGTCTACGAGTCTTTAGAATGATTCACGTTGTTGAGTGACAAAAGTGACTGTAAACGCGATGGTCGTGGGTTCGATTCCCACCCGAGGGTATGATTATTATTAAATTTATCTGCTGTGGTGATCCGCTCGTAATGTCTCAGATTCAAGTGGAGAACGGAGTGTCTTGACACTAGGTTTTCTCTGTTTATCCTGCGATGCGGGAAGAAGCGTAAAGTAAAAAAAAAAATAACATGCCCCTACTACTACTGACTTAGGTTCGAACCAACAACCAATCTGGCAGATGCTGCCTCATTCGAAATTTTAATAATATTTGCAGTAACTAGCATGTCTCAAATCAAATAACATATTAAGTAAAACTTATAAAACTGTAATAATGTAATTCAAAATAGTAATATCTTCAATGACATCTAAAATAATATGTTGAGATGAACGAGTATAGCATACATGTAATATGAACGAAGTTAGAATCTAGACGACTCCCACGAGCAATCAGTTTTTTTTAGTATAGCGAGTTCTAGTATTATTTGTATATAACTCTTATACATTCCCTAATATTTATGAAAATTCATACAATCTATCAATTTTACAATCTATCTTTTTAATCTTTTGACATATAAAGGATAAAGGATAAAAATCGAGGATATTAAAATTATATATATATATACTATCCTACTGAAACGAATACTATCTTAGTACTTTCTGAAATACTCTATGAAAGTGAAAAATTATATGTGAAATGACATTATATTTCTGTTCATACAATTTCGCACAGGTAGATACCTATATTGAAATATATTTAGACAAAATGTCGGGCATCTCGTACCCGTTGTAGTATAAAATAGAGCATAAATTTGTAAGCGCGTAAGTTACGTCCCCATATTACTAATTCTCAAAAACTTTTCGACTAGACACATATTTAATATTAACGTCTTCCAGACACTTTTACAGCGTGTGCTATAAAATTTTTAAGTAAATTAAATTACCGAGTACGGAACGTGCGTCTTTTACCAAGAGTTTTTCCGATGGAGGTTATTTATGAGTCAGCAGGAAATATGTTTTCTTTTGAGATTTTATCATATATTAGGAATGACATGGAAATTTTGAATGTACATTGTAATAACGTAATGTTCTTTGTCTAAATATTTTTTATACGTTATTTTATTATAGTATGTTATTATATATGTGTACATATATACAGTGGAGGCTGGTTTGTTAATGTTTCAATTCTTTTCGGATATACGTTTTTCCCACATAGACATAAGGAATCTAGTGCTACCAGTCTTTTCCAGCTACACTGTTTAGGTTCCCACATATCACGCTAGCCAGGTAGAAACTAGTGTCAAGTTACTCCGTTCTGCACTTTCAACCCAAATTTAAAACATTGCATATTGAGTGGCGGAACTCAACGCCGTGTTTTATCTTGTTTACCAGAGCGGAGAAATCCAAAATAATTAAATTATGATCATTCCATCGGGTGGGAATCGAACCCACAACAACTCGCTATTACAGTTATTATATTTAACACATAAACGGAAGTCATTAACATTTGTCGAAATATTAATGTATAAATATTAATTTATTTTATTTAACACATAAACGGAAGTCATTAACATTTGTCAAAATTAAGCTGAAAAGCACAGCTTAAGCTTAGTTACCATCATTATATAATAAAACGTGGAGGAAAATCTTGGGGCTCTGTTTTAAGAAAATTATGCGAAAGAAAAATATGAAATTAAATATAAATAAATTTTAAATAATATATTTATTCCAGGGCAATATTATTTACAGTAAATAAATTACACACAATACCACATGCTGATCTTCACTTGTGTAAAGACATACACGTTACTAGGGCAACCCATATTTTACGCGTAGAACCTTTCTTTGTACGTAGAAGTAAATGAGATTTAAATAAATTATCGCAATTGCTAATTATAATTATATAAAATAGTTTGTTTATTGAAAGTTTTATTTAGAAAATTTTAAATTCCGTTTCAGTTTCGTACAAAAAGACTTCGTGAATATTGATTCTAAGTCTATTGTAGGATGTATTTTTCCAAAGAGGCAACTTGCGAGCAGGCTTTGAGAGTTATGGGGTAATCTTTGATATACGGCGGGTAAGCCATAAGATATTGCACTAGAGCTGTTATTAAATCTCAGTGAAACTTGTCAATATAACTTTACGTGTAATAAAGACTAGATGCGTTTATTTACTTGCTAATTGTACGTTTAAAATAAAATGGCCATGAAGCTATAGTATAATATACACATACAATTATTGATACTTATGAGTGTAAATTTGACAAAATTGCTGCGATTTTAAACTAAAAAAAACCCATTGTGTCTATTTTTTAAATTTTCGGTAATTGTTTAATACATGAAGAAGAATACAAACAAGGTGAGCTCGCTACTCAATTTCCTCAAGATTTCTTGAAACATATTAATTGTAGTTAAGTGTATTATTAGGTATATAACGCCTGGTTTTTTCTAATATTTTACGAGATAGAATATATAGAGACATTTTAAGGAAATGTATAAAATTATTAATGTAGCTGCAATCAAATCGTTTGTCGAAGTTCATATCGTAAGTTTATGAATAAATCTCTAAAGAAACATAAATATATAATATCTTTACAGAGATGCTAATAAGAAAAATAAGTTATAACAAGCGTACAAGAATTCCGATGTAGCCGGATATAGAAGGCATGGCTTAGTGGTCTGAACGTTTGGGCGGTTTCCAAAAGGCACGGGTTCGAATCCCGTTACGTTCGAATTTTTATGCCTTTTCTAAAAATGTTTCTAATATTCAAAGTTTGTGAATGATAATACAAAAAATATTAAAAATATGTAGAGACGTAATTCTTATTCAATGATTTTGTACCAACGGGTTAGAGTAGATTTATAGAGAAAATACTTTACCGTTACTCACTGAGTGACTGACAGACAACGCACAGCCTAAACTCCTGGATGTAGAAAGCTCGAATATATAATTTATGTTTCTTCGAGAGTCGTGATAAAAAAGACGAAGAAGTTCTTTATCGTTTATAGTCGAAAATCAATTTACACATTAACACATTACAATTTAACATTATCATCCACCATACGTTTTAAACCATATAGTTATTCAATAAATAGTGATTTCAAAGGAGTTAATAATTTGTGAAAATTTTTATATTTAAATTTTATTAATTTCACTGAACTAGTGATAAGAAAAAGCGCGGTGTGGAGTTCAATACACAATGTTTCGGATTTGGCCGGAAAGTGGAGAACGGAGCGTCTGACCACTAAGTTCTCTCTGCCTACCTTGATATGTCGGAAAAAGCGTGAAACTATATAATATAATAATAATGAAAATAAGCTATTATCTTTTGGCTTGTCAAATGAACAAGATAGTTATTAAGTAAAATTAATAATTAACTATTAATTATAGTATTGACTGCAATAACATTTCAGTTTTGCTAATGTAAAACACCTTGTACGGCCGTTTAGAGAAAAACATATCTAAAACAAAAACAAAATACGTCACGAAAATAATTTACATAAAAAAAAATTTATTGTTTAATAACGTAAAGTAATAAACCTTTATTAGCGTAAGATATATAAAAAGTTTGCAAGATCTGTGTTTACTATTAAAGGTGTACTTCACAACTTTTGCGCCATTACAGTGGCTTAAGTTGAAGTAACGAGAATGTTTTTCAAGCGTTAATCATTATCAGGTAAATATAGCGGTAAAAACTTCACCTAATACTTTCAAGTTCTCTTCAGAACTGGAATTTTATTTTTTACAACCACTAATTGCTTGGTTTAAACGTTTAATGCATAGATTAATTGTTTGATTACAAAACCCTATTTTATATATTTACCCTATTCGTATAAAAATATATTTATTTTTTTGTAAATTTCATATATTTTTATATAAATTGATAAAATAAATATTAAATTCATTTTCTACCTTCAAATTTATGTATAGTCTTGAAGCTTTTTAATGTTCAATTACTTATTTTTTTGAAAAAAATCACAAAGAATCTGCTGTTTGTCTATAAATTTGATTATATGTGATACTTTGTGTACATATAGTTGAGATCAGCTTCAACATCAACGTGTATTGTATCTATTATCCAAATATTCTCTTATATAATAGCCAACCTAAACACTACCATGAAGTACATTTACTATGACTAAAATCTTGACTTAAATTTGTAATAAAAAACCAAAGACCAAAACTAGCTATATGCTAACCTTATGTCATAGTAAAAGGAAGTCTAAATAATCCAGAGCGCTGCTTAAAGTAAACCCGTTGAAGACGGGACGTAAATCCCAATAGGCGTTCCTCGATACTGTAATATACATTGCAGTGACGAGGTCTCTCGTAAAATTCTAAAACGCTGCACTACGTTCAGTTTATTTGATAGTGAAGAAATGTCGCTCAGCTTTTGCAGGGGATCTTACAATTTTACTTACATATATAATATAGGATATACCTAAATATACTTTTTAAAATATTTCTCTGCCTGTTTGCTCTGAGACAGAGAGAGTATATCCAAATATAGTAGAGTAGTATCCAAAAATTCCATATTCGATTTCGAGACATTGCATGTTAAGTGGCGGCACTCAACGCCGCGCTTCGTATAACCAGAGTGGAGGATTGACAATATTTTACTTAAATAATTATTCCCTCGTGTGGAAATAGAATTAAAATCGGAATAGCTTACAGTCAAGTGCTGTCCCACTGCGCCACGTCTTCTACTAGTCTTATACACGTATATAATTATAATATCCATAATATCCAACATATCCATAGGCCATCGTATATATTTGAAGAACAAAAATATCTCTCAAGAGACTACAAGCGTGTTTTGTACTTATGTTTTAATTGAATTGTAGCCTTTCTCTGGACTTTGTAATAATGAGAAGTTGTAATGTAGAATGTAATATTCAATGTGATATATAAACTTTTTGAATCATTTTTAATTTTCAGATTTGAATGGCGGAACGCAACGCCTTAATATGTCTTAAAAAAAGGGAAAATGCAATGATAATAAGAGAGATGATCAGACCCATATACAGTCTTACTGATACAATGACGTTGAGTAAAAAAATACATATTTAAAATAGCGAAGATATCATGGAGACTTTATTTATGCATATGTGTTTATTTAAAATTAATTGTATAAATATTTTTCAGGGTCAGGGATTTTTTATTGTATTATCATTTGTAGACGTTGCACGATGATTTTCAGAATTCAAATTCATTTTTAGAAAACGTATAAAATAATGAACGCAGCGGGTTCGAACATGCGTCTTTTGGAAACCATCCAAGCGCTCTGACCGCTGAGCCTGAACTGAGCAGTTCTTCATCAAAACAAGCTGCGTTTAAATTTTTATACCTTTTCTAGAAATGATTTTTAATTTTCTAAGTGTGTGACTAACTCTTTAAAAAAGTTAAAAAATGTTTTCAGAATCAGCGGTCGAAAAAAAAAGCGTCTGAAGATTGTTGCACTTTGCGAGCAAAGCGAGTTCTTTGAAATTATATTTTATTTTTATATTATTATTAGATATTCAAATAAAATAGGTGCATAACATAAAAATATGATTATTTATGTAGAGTTTTATTTCAAAACATTTAATGTATAAACTACAAATTTGCAATAATAATGGATATTTAAAAAGTAATTAAAGCTTAAATATTCTTATATTATAAATAAAATAAGAAAAATGATATAATTCAAACACGTATTTTATAATAAGCGCACGATTTACGAACGTCTTGTAACAATCAATAAAGTATATAAAACTAAAAAAACGACAGCAAACTATATACAATTAAAATAATTTCTTAGAAGTTGGAGCAGACGCACACTCTGTTGACGTTGCAGCGTCCGAATATGTACCCGAGAGCGTTGCACACGTTGCGACACATGGCGGCCGTGCACACTAGGCTGTTGCGAAGAGGTCCCGACAGAGCCGCTTCTGGACTTAGTATTACTGGAGCTTTGTCAGGATTTTGAATAAATAACACATCTATAACAAAAATATTAAATAAATATTGCTATTAAAAATAATTATATTATTTCGTAAAGTGCATTTTCATGTAATTATTGCATATTGGTGCAGTACCTTTAGTTCCATGAAATTATTTGTAAATACATATTATAATACATGGCATGTCAGGATAAAAACTATCCTATATGTTCCTCCGATCTATAACCTACTACGTTTTTGCATGATTGACAGACAGACCAAAATAACAGACAGACAAAAATTCTGCTGATTGGTTTTTTCGCTTCTGTTATTGATATATTAACGGATCCAATTGAAATTTTTCTAAAATCTTTCATGTACAGAATTGACTTCTCTGACGTTTTCTTTTGTCATATATATATATATATATATATATTATTCGCAGAATATAAATTGATTCTACATTCCATGCATTCACTTGTACATAAAATGATACTTATAAATGTTTCGTAAAAGATACTTACCAGGCCGAACAATATTTTCTTCACATATGACCGCCCCAATTAATAGTAGAGCTACTATGATAGAAGAAATGGAAAAGAATTTTTTATTTGCCATCTTGATTTTTGTAGTTTAGTTCTTCGACTGTGGTTACTAAATATATTTTCTTAATATTTATAGCAAAATTACAGATAAGAAATGCAAAGTAATCAATATCTTTTGTGAAGTTATCACGTTCCC